>JABUQX010099597.1:7500-15000 GCA_015478945.1 Trachelipus rathkii
TTTTGGTTTTTTTAAAAAAACCATGGTTTTTTTCCAACCCTATGTGTGTGTGTGTGTCCCAAAAGTAATTTCCAGTTGAAGGATAATTAGAACTATCACTAAAAGTTCAAATGTTGCTACTACTACTATTATTAAGCTACTGCTACTAATACTGGTACTAATGCAACTACTCCTAATAATAACAATGAATATAAAATAATAATAATAATAGTAATAATAATAATAATAATAATAATAATAATAATAATAATAATAATAATAATAATAATAATAATAATAATCAGAAAAATAATGCTTTATTATTAAATTTTAAAACTTCCTTCATAGAATGAGCAAGAAGTTATTAAAGGATAAGAAATTTAAAAAGTGTTTCATTCAAAATATCTCTCTCTCTCTCTCTCTCCTCTCTCTCTCTCTCTCTCTCCTCATATATTTCTTTTCACAAATCTTTCTTTCCCTCTTTGCAAACACTTTTTCTTTTTCTTACACTACAGCTATCTATTTTTTCATTCTCTCTCTATTTATTTCCTCTCTTTCTCTCTTTCCTTTTCTCAATTTCACTTCCTCTCTCTCTTTCTCTCACTCATTCTCTCCTTTTTCCTGTCCCTCTATCCTTATCTCTATCTTCCTTTTTCGATATATCTTTCTCTTTATCATTTTCTTTTTTCTTTCTTCCTCTCTCGCTCTTTCTCTTTATCATTAGCCTTCTATTTTTCTTCATTCTCTAATTTTCTCTATTTTTCCTTCTTTCTTTCTGTTTTAACTTTTTCTCACTCACTCTTTCCCTCTCTATCTCCCTTCTCTTATTCTCTTCTTCTTTCTTGATTTATTTCTTTTTCTTTTTCTCACTATCTTTCTCTCACCCCTCTATCTCTATCAATCCATCTTTTGTTTTTCCTATCTATTTCTCTCCCTTCCCTTCTCTCTCTCTCTCTCTCTCTCTCTCTCTCTCTCTCTCTCTCTCTCTCTCTCTCTCTCTCTCTCTCTCTCTCTCTCTCTTCCATATAAACTAAATATTTTTCTCCTTCCATCTGCATTATTGAAAAAAGAAAATTATATAAAATAGACGAAAAATTGAGAAAAATCTTCACAACAGAATATTTTAAATTTAAAGCCAAGAAAATATTAATATTTAATTCGATCCCCCCTTGCGACCTTTTCCCATAATTGCCCCTCAAAAACAAAACAAAAATAAAAACAAGTTTTTTATTATATACATATTACTTTTGTTTTTGTTCTTTATTTGTTTCTTTCAGAAGAAAATGATTTTTTTTATCATTTTCTTGCCAGAAATATTTTTATGATTTTGCAAAAAATTACGAAAATTATTAATTAAACGAATTATAAAATGGTGAGGAGCTACTTTTAATGAACGTCGTTGGCCTTTGACTTCACTTTAGTTTTGCTGAATTTAAACCGATATTATTATTATTATTATTATTATTATTATTATTATTATTATTATTATTATTATTATTATTATTATTATTATTATTATTATTATTATTATTATTATTATTATTATTATTATTTATTATATTATATTATTATTATTATTATTGTTATTGTTATTGTTATTGTTATTGTTATTGTTATTGTTATTGTTATTATTATTATTATTTATTATTATTATTATTATTATTATTATTATTATTATTATTATTATTATTATTATTATTATTATTATTATTATTATTATTATTATTACTATTTTAAGAAAATTGAGATCAGCGTTAATTTTAACATACTTTTTGCAAGCTTTTTCTATTCTTCTAAATGATTCTTTATTTTCAGAAGAAAATTTATTAAGGACTATTCTAGAATAAAAAAAAAAGTTAAAGCCTTTAGTAATGTACCAATATTTCGCCTGTATACTTTATAAGGCATGATCACGGTTAACTAACTATTTTTAATGCACTTTACAAATAATAAACTTCAATATATGAAAAATTTTAAATTATTTTTCCTTAATTATGAAGTTTGAAAAATAATTTTAATGAAAAATCCAAAAAGCTGTCATTATTTTGCAAATACAGCTATTATCATTGATACTAGGTGTACCTGCAAAGCACTCAAATATTCAAAAAGCATTCAAGCATTCATTCATTTCATTAAATTTCCCATTGATTTTCTGGCTTAAGTTTTTTATTAAAAAGAGATTCTGCTATACGAAGATAGTTGAAGTTGCCAACTTGAAATAAGATTTTAAAACAACAAGCAATTTTAACTGTAGGAGGTTATTTGCGTTTCGTCGTGTAATGCTTCCATATTTTACTGGGATTATACCTGTGTTGCATAATTCGGATTCTTAAAGTGTTAGTTGCATATCTCACATAAGAGGAACTACATCCAACTTCTTTGCAATTAAATTGATACACAACATGACTCCTGAAATCCTCCGAGCAATGACCAAGGGTACCAAAATATGAGGACACTCGTCTCGGTTTGTAGAACCTTCTTACATTTACACTTTTTTTTTGACATAACATGTTCCTTAACAATTATGTTTGATTTTTGCTCTTCTTTGACAAAGTTTGTCAAATTTAATGATTTAACGTAAAATGTTATCTTTCTTTGCATGTCAAGTGAATTTTTATTTGAGGTTAAAATGTTATTTATAGTTCTTTTAAAAACGTGGGAACTCTTTAACAAAGAGGTGATAAGAATTACGAAAAACCTAATTAATAATGGTTACCCTTAATTTAAAATGAAAAAAGTTATTAAAAGAACTATAAATAAGAGAGAGAGAGAGAGAGAGAGAGAGAGAGAGAGAGAGAGAGAGAGAGAGAGAGAGAGAGAGAGAGAAATATGCTTTTAATTACGTCGAATGATTTTGCTGACATATGATATCTATTTTTATTTTTAGAGTTTATCTTCACGATAAGCACATTATTTAGTTCTGATCATGGTAAAAGAAATTTGGTAAAAAAAATAAATAAAAATAAAATTAATAAAATGACATCATGTTATTCATTCTCTTACGTGTTTCACCATGGGAGCTAAAACTTCCTTTAATGTTAGAGCTCTCAGTTTTGAATGAAGGCTTGAAAGGCTTCATAACCCCTAGATTTGATTATGACGAACTCTATAAAAACGGGAGCCGACTTTGTAAGAAACATTTGGCACTAGTAAATATTCAACTGGTGTTACAAACCACACACAGCGAAGCATTTTTAAGTAGTGCTGGTACATAAGGTGCATAAGACATCTTCCATCATCCGAAAGTCACAGCAAACTAACGGACAAACAAGGAAACTGCTCTTAATATATTGAAGCCTTCAACAAAGTACAGTTGTCCCCTTTGTTACGACCTTTCCTCAAATATTTACATTAGAATGAACATATGGGATGATTCGTCTTGAGAGTAATAGCGGTACTTGCGTTATTGTTTTACGATGATGCTCAATAAATAAATACTGCGAGAATGGTTCGGTTGTATTCACGTACTTACAATAATATTATATATATTATATATATAATATATATATATATATATATATATATATATATTATATAATTATATATTAATATATAAATATATATATAATATATATATATAATATTTAATATATATTAATATATAATATATTATTTAATAATATAACAAATTAATAATATATATAATATTAAATTTATATATTTATGATATAGATATCATAGAATTTAATCAATTATATATAATATCCAGACATTTGATAGAGGAACCTCACCGCAAATCATCCAGTGATATTAAAATCTTAAAAACATTACACATTCACATTAAAATAATAAAATATTAAATAAATTAACCAAAGTTTTTGCACTCCAAATCGATCAAATCTGTTAAAATAAGTAAAATCACAAAGCTGACAATGAATACTAGTTGGTTGCTTTTTATTTAACATGTGGCAAATGAACGATAATAATCTATAGTGGCAAATTAAAAGACTCCGAAAATGAAATTTACAAATAAGATATAATTTACAAAAAAATAATAATAATAATATGATAATAATAATAATAATAATAATAATAATAATAATAAAATAAATAATAATAATATAATATAATAATAATAATAATAAAAATATATATGAATAATAATATAATCATGTAATAATATATAATTATAATAATGAATAAAAATAGATGATTAATAATTAATAAAATATATTCATAATAATAATATTAAATGAATAAATAAAAAATAATAATAATAATAATAATAATAATAATTAATAATAATAATAATAATAATAATAATAATAATAATAATAATAATAATAATAATAATAATAATAATAAAAATTATAATAATAATAAAAATTATAATAATAATAATAATAATAATAATAATAATAATAATAATAATAATAATAATAATAATAATAATAATAATAATAATAATAATAATAATAATAATAATAATAAAAATTATAATAATAATAAAATAATAAATAATAATTCTAATAAATTTTAAAAATTATAATAATTATTAAAAATTATAAATAATATAAAATTATAATAATAATAAAAATTATAATAATAATATAATTTATTAATAATAATATAAAATAATATAATAATAATAATAATAATAATAATAATAATAATAATAATAATAATAATAATAATAATAATAATAATAATAATAAGTTCTGAAGTTGCTTCAGCAACATCACGGAAGAAACAACTTCATTGAGCTGTTATAATTATTAAAAAATGGATTGACAGTTTTAATAAATAAAGACTATAAGATTTTACCCTGTTGTAAACTGGAAAAGTTGTGTTTTATTGACAATCTGAATATAGATCCGAAAGAGTAATTATTAATTTTAGCAGCAAAACTTTATCTGAAAGTGAGAAACGAATATTAGTTCTGGGTTTGGATTTTAAATTGCCATGTTTTAAGATTGATTTTACTGAATATTTCCTAATGTTTTAAAAATTTTACTCACAGCTGACCAAGCTACCTTCAATTAAAAATATTAATTTACTTCAGGATATTAAATATATATATTGAATAGATTTTATTAGTTTTAGTGTGGTGGTTATGAATAGAGAAGATTACATATCAAAACTTAAAGTCTTGGTATCCGACTTATCAAAGTTCAAAATTCTAAATGTTGATGTTTTTAAACACCTCCAGAAAATCGAAACAAAAATATATAATTTCATCCGAAAGTTAAAAACTGCGGGGTATCTTGAGTCTAATTTCAATGATTTACATTCTTCCGGAATAGTACTAGGCTCGATTTATTGCCTACCTAAGACACACAAACCGAACCTACCATTACGCCCCATACTAGCAGCTATCAACTCACCAACGTATAGTTTCGCCAAGTTCTTAGTTCCATATATTAGGCCCTTAACTCAAAATCAATATATTGTTCATGACTAGTTTCACTTTTCAAATCTAATTAATAATTATTTATCAATCAACAATTGTTATATGGCCAATTTGATATTGAGTCACTTTTTACAAACGTACCCGCCAAAGAGACAACAGATATTATAACCAACTCTTTATTTAAAAATAAAAATAAAAATTTAATACTCGAAACTAATATAAATCTGAATTTAAATTCCGAAAATTTAAAAAACTGCTACAAATAACAACTTAATATACTATATTCTTCTTTAACAGCTCGCTTTATCAACAAACGGAGGGTATGGCAATGGGTTCCCCCTTGGGATTCTCTTTTGCTAATGGTTTTTTAGCATATCACGAAGTGACCTGCATAGATATTTGTCCCTTGGACTGCAAGCCTCTTCCCTATTTGAGATATATAGACGATTGTTTTATATTGTTTAGAGAACAGAGAACACGCAACTTATTTTCTGGATTATTTAAACACAAAACATCCCGAACATCCGATTTACCAAAGGAGAAAGAAATAGAATAAAAGATTATATTTTTTTAAACCCTATTGCAGACAAAGAAGAGTTTTCATACATCCAATTATACCGGAAACCAACCTCAACGCATTCATTCAGAACTTAATCATTTCAGCTCATCCTTGGATATAAACGGAGCAGGGGGAATTGTTTAGAATAGAATGAGCCTATAAAATCTGTTCCGACGGTAAATCCTTTACAAGAAAATGAATTTTTTAAGAACATCTTTGCAATAATCTATATCTCCAGATTATTTTGGACTTATTCGGGACTTACCCTACTAAGTATTCCGTTCAAAGACTTCCATCACACGATGTACCCAAAAGAAAAAAATCTACTTAATACTAGCATATCTTGGAACTCTTTATATAGACTTAGTCAAGTCACCAAAGGGAATCTTATACACCATTTTCCCTAAATGTGATTTCAGATTTGTTATGTGTCCATTCCTTGTATGGGCTAGTACTTTATACTCCAAAGAGATGCTCTCTGCTTGCTTAAAATCATTGTGTCATAGATAAATATTTGTGTGCAGACTGCAACGCCTGCTACGTAGGTGAAACTATCCTACAGTTGATGATCAGGATATCGAAGCACAGAGGTTTCTCTTTTCGTACAGGCCAACCCTTATCCAATCCCGAATATTCGGCCATAAGAGAACATGCCATATCACAAGACCACCCAATTTCCTCAAAAAACTTCTCAATACTCAAAACCTTTCCTATCCGAGCAGATGTAGAATCCCAAGTTTCTTATATTATTAAAGCTGTCAAATCCATCTCTGTAATTTAAACAGCTCAGTAAAGCCTTTTCCGTGAATGTTGCTGAAGCAACTTTTTTGTTATTAATTATTTATTATTATTATGTTTATTATGATTATTATTCCGTATTTATTTATTTATATTATTATTATATTATTATTATTATATTATTATTATTATTATTATTATTATTATTATTATTATTATTATTATTATTATTATTATTATTATTATTATTATTATTATTATTATTATTATTATTTTTATTTTTTTTATTATTATTATTATTATTTATTATTATTTTTTATTATTATTATTATTATTATTATTATTATTATTTGTAAATTTTATCTTATTTGTAATTTTCATTTTCGGAGTCATTTAATTTGCCACTATAGATTACCGTTCATTTGCCATATGTTAAATAATAACCAACCAACTAGTAATCATTGTCAGCTTTGAGATTTTACTATTTTGATAGATTTGATCGATATGGAGATGCAAAAACTTTGCTAATTTTTTGATGAATAGTTAAATATTTTAATGTGAATGTGTAATGCTTTTAATATTTTAGTTACACTGCTGATGGATAGACCTCTATCCGAAACGTCTGCATTAATTAAATAAAGATGTGGAAAATTTTAGTCGTTGTTTACGCTTTTATCCTAAAATTAAGATTTCCTTGAAGTAAACTTGTTTCAAGCATTATATATATATTATATATATAATATATAATATATATATATATATATATATATATATATATATATATATATATATATATATATATATATATATATATATATATATATTATATATATATATATATATATATATACATAGAAACGGCCACACTGGGTTG
>JABUQX010099597.1:25000-39436 GCA_015478945.1 Trachelipus rathkii
AATTTTTTGCGCATCTCTGTGATGTCAAAATTTGACATCCGTACATACTAATATATATATATATATATATATAATATTATATATATATATATTATATTATTATATTAATATATATATATATATATAATATATATATAATATATATTAATATATATATATATATAATATATATATATACTATATAGGCATTAATGACGTCTCGTATTTTGCGGGACTGTCCTGCATTTCACTATTCTTAGATCTGTCCCGCAAAATCTTTACCCAATGCAGGACAGTGTAAAGTGAAAAGTAAAATTCTGGTTCAAATTAAGTACGTAAATATTGATTTTTATTAGACTTATAAAGATTTATTTCTTATTTACTTATTTACTACTACATTTGATTGTATTTTTTTGTTATAATCTTATATATATTTATATAATAATATATATATATATATATATATATTATATATATATATATATATATATATATATATTATATTATATATATATATATATATATATATATAATATATATATATATATATATATATATATAGTTATATATATATAATATAATATATGTTTAGGTAGCTGTATATTTAGTCATATGTTGATTTATAAGTATAGCCTATTAGGCCATTGAGATGATGTGTCTTCCGTTTGCGGATATGTATGGGTTCGAAAAATCTGGCCAGCGCTATATATATAAGGAATGTTATGTTTTAACAACTCTCCGTCAGTTTTTGATATTATTTTTTTTTTTTGTTTTTTTCTAATATATTTCTAGTATATGATCTAAAACAATTTAAGTGGTGGCGGACATGATTAAAAATATATCATAGGACCTGTTACGCTTTTTCGACATATATTATCTTTTTTTAACTAAAGGAATACCAAGGTAAACCGCAGATGGCAGGAGTCTATGGGTATCTTGGCCTTTCGGGGAACGAAATGGTAGGACTTTCCCCTTCTCCGGGGAGGGTCTCCGGAACCCCGCTCTTTGGTATTTTTGGGTGTCGGCGCGGGTTCTCCGCCCCTCCCCTTTTTTTAGGATTTCCACCTAGTACCGTTTGCGTTAGTGAATGTTTTGAGAACATTTAATTAGTTTGTGTGAAGCTTTACATAATATGTTGTTTATGTATCGAGTAAAGTACATTTGAGTTTCGAATGTGATGGCTAGGAAAGCTGTGGCTTTATTGATGGGTATGATTGTGTTGTATAGCTGAACTGTGTGATTTTTGTTAGATTCTCCTTTATCATGGGTAAATAGTGTGATGGAGAAATTCTGGGGTGAAGTGAAATACGCTGTTATTGGTGAGGCATATATATATATATATATATATATATATATATATTTATTAATTATAATATAGTATATATATATATATATATATATTTTATAAAATATATATATAATTAAATATATAAATAAATTTTTTGTATATAGGTAAATTATATATTTCCGAAATATATATTACTTTGTTAGAATTTTAAAATTCTTTGTAAAACAGACAGCACAATCAAGAGCAAATACATGGAAAAAACATGAGGTCAATGGTATTCAACTTGTTGTATGCCACAATTTCCAATGCGGTAGCTATAGAAGAGGAAAAAAAAGGGTTGGAAGGAAAAAAGATATGTATAATCTTTTTTCAGGACTTTGAATAATCTTATGCGGAGAATTTTTCAGGTAAATTAATCCTTGTAATTTTAACCTTAGTCAGAATTACCGAGTTTTTGTACCAAAACTTTAGTTCTTTATATTCATCTCTTGTTACAGCAATTTATACCTCAATTAGCTTCAAATAAAGTCCCCCCCTTCCCCCCCCAAAAAAACCAAATTTGGACCCAACAAGAAGGTTTTTTATCAAAACACGTGTCAAATTTTCTTAAGCGCCATATTAGAAAACAATTAATTAAACATTTGTATTTATAATATAATAAATATATTATATTTATAATCATATATATTATAAATTAATAAATTTATATATTATATATAAATATATTAAAACATTTAATTTATATAATTAAATATAATAAAATATAACTATAATTAAAAAAATTATTTTATTAATATATTAATTAATATTAATAATATAACTTAATAATAAATAATTATAAAATCTAAATTAATTAATAATAAAATAAATAAATAAATAAATATGCCTTCAAATTTTGGGGGAAAAAACAAAATGAGGGAAGAAGAAGAATAAATTTAAAAATTTTGGGGGGGGTTTTTTTTGTTATTGGAATTTTTTTTTCCCAAAAACACAACCAAAAAGGGCTCCCGTAAAAATGATTTACTGGTTTTTTAATAAACAGGGAAAGCTTGGGTTTCCCCTATGATGGCAGGTTTTGGGTTTGGGGGTGGTTGGAATAAATAGGTACTGGGGGTTTTTTGGGGGGGGGGTTTAGGCTCTTTTTTGGAAATGGAAAATAAAGTTTTTTTGGGTTTAATAAATTGGGTTTTTTTAGGGAAAAACAACCGGATAAGTTGAAGGGGGGGGTTGGGGGGTTTTTTTGGGGTAAAGAAAATAAAATGGTTGGGGTTTTCCCCCCCCCCAAAAGTGGGAATTTGGGTTTTTTTTTTTTTAGTATTTTTAAAAATTAGCGAGTGGGGGGAAAGGGGCCAAAGGCGGGGTTTTGTTTTTTTTATGTCCATTTCCCTTTTAAAATTTTTAATTTCCCAAATTTTTTTTGGTTTATTATGGGGGGGAGGATGGGGGTTTTTTATTTTGGTACAAAAAGAAATTTAAAGGAGGGGGGGCAAATATGGGAAAATGGTGGTTTTTTTTTAGAAAATGATGGGAGGGGAAAATTAAGAGAAAAAAATTGGGAAAGGGTTTTTTTAGTCGAACGGAATGTCCCCCCCCACTTTCCCCTAAATTGGTAAATGCCCCGGGGTGGAATTTTGGGGGTTGTGTTGGGCGGGGGAAATTTCCTGGGGGGAAAAAAAAAAAAAAAGGAGAAAAGGGTTTTTTTTGAGAGGGAAATGTGAGGGTGGGGTTATTTTTAAAAAAGAATTTTTAGGGGAATTTTTTTGGGCAGGGGTTTTTTTTAAAAATAATGTGGTTTTTTTTTTTGGAAAAAAATTTAAAACCCGTAGATTAAAGAAGAGTTTTAAAGGGGTTCTGGTTTTTGTTGGGAAAAACTTCAAAAAAGTTTGTTTTTTTGGAGTGGGAAGGGAAAAAGTCCCCCCCACTCAGTGTGGGGGTTGGGAAAAAAAGTTTTTTTAATGGTTTTAGAAAATGGGTGGAGCCCCAGCTGGGAAACAGGGGGGTTGTATGGAGGTTTTTATAATGGTTTTTTGGGTTGAAGGAAGGGAAGGCAGAAAAATTGATAAAATTGGCAGAAAAAAAAGTTTTTTTGGGTTTAAAAGTTTTTAGGGAAAAAAAAAGTGGGAGGTTTTTTGGAAAAATGGCAGGGAAGCGGTTGGGGTTGCAAAATTTTTAAAATTTTTCGTTTCTGGTTGGGGAATGTTAAAAAGGAACCCTTAAAGTTCCTTTTGAAATTGGCGGCCTAGGGTCCCCCTTTGCACCTGCAAAGTTTATTGGGTTTTTGTTAACTGTGTTTGTATTGTATAGTATATAAGTTGGGGGGAGGGCGGAAAAACCTTTTCATGGGTTCCCCCCCCCCCCCCCACAACCCCTGGAATAAGGGGGGAAAAGGGGTAAAGTACGACAACTTTATTAACAGTTCCACTATATCTTTCAAACTGGTATTTGGGGGTTCTTTTTTGTTTCTTTATTTTATTTCTCTTTTTGTCCATGGGGACCA
Organism: Trachelipus rathkii; assembly: GCA_015478945.1. Taxonomy (NCBI): domain Eukaryota; kingdom Metazoa; phylum Arthropoda; class Malacostraca; order Isopoda; family Trachelipodidae; genus Trachelipus; species Trachelipus rathkii. Next base: position 28,765 of record JABUQX010099597.1, read on the forward strand.
ATCTTTAAGGGTGGCGGGGTGGCCGCACAGGGTTTTGGGGTGGGGAAGAAGAAATTGGAAATTAAAATGGAAAGACTCTGCCCCGGCCTCTCCCCTGGGGTCGTTGGTGGGTTTTTGGTGGGGGTGGGGGAAAGGAAAAGGGGGGGGGGGGGTTTAATGGAAAAAAAAATTTAATAAATGGGAAAAAAAGTCATGTTGAAAAGAATTGGGCTTTGGTCCCTGTGGGGAAAGGGAATGACAAAATGATTTAAAGGTTCCCCCCCCCCCGGGTTTGGGTTTTAAAGAGGCGGAAATATTTGGTTTATAAAAGTTCAGTAGTTTTTTTTTTGGGTGGGGGTTTTTTAGAAAAAACCAAGACCCGGCTTTTTGGGGAGGAACCCGGGAAGGGAAAAAAGGTTTGGTTTTTGCAGGTTTTCATCGTAAAGAAGTGATGACATTACGTGCTATGGAAGGGGAAAATAAGGAAAAAAAGTAATGATGAAGAAGGTTTGGCCAAGAAGGGGGGGGGGAGAAAATAAGATATAGAAAAATAAGTAAGGAGTAAATGGGAAGGGGGGGGTTTTTTTTTTGTTGGTTGGGGTTTTGTTGGGGTTGTTTTTTGGGGGCCCCAAATAACCCCCTTTAGGGGGGGGGCCCCCAAAGGGGATGTGAACCCCTTTTACAAACCTTGAACGGAATTTTTTTTTTAACTTGGGTTTTTTCCCCTTCAAACATTCCGATTGGTAACAGAAAAAAAAAACCGTTGTATGGAAAATGGGAACTTTTTTTTTTTGTTTCCAAAATTATCAGCTTTTTTTTTTTCCTGCTTTTTTCTTTTTTTTTCCGAAATATTTGAATTCAATACATCGATAAACTCCCACAGTTTTCCCACCACTTTTGGGGAAAAAAAGGGGAAAGATGAAAAGAAAGAAAAGGTAAGCAAATATATTATACTCTGAATTTTTAAATATTTTTTTACCTATGTCCATATTATGAAATATTGAAAAAAAAAATGATTATTTGTTAAATTTACTATTTATTATATATATTATTTTTTATATTATTTTTTTATCAAATATATAAATATACGCAGCCACAAATTAATAAAAATATAAAATAAATAAATAATTCTAATAAAATATATAAATGCCCTTATTATCCCAAAATTTCCAATCCCCAATCTCCCCAAGAGCAATAACACCAAATTTCCACGTTCACAACCCATTCCCACTCCCTTCCAAAACCACCTTTTTCCACCTTTCCCCCCACTTCCCCTCTCTCTTTTCTCCTTCCTTTTCCTCCCTTCCATCATTCTCTTCCCCTCCTCATTCCCTCCATTTATTCTATTATCTATCCTCCCTCTTTCTTTTCTCCCTTTCTTCTCGTTCCCATTCTTTCCTGCTTTATTTATATGGGACTTAAAGGATCCTCATCCTCTTTCTCCTCCTCCTTCCCACCCTTTCTTGTATCTTTTTCCCTCAGTTTTTCCCTTTCAATCACGTTAAGCGTCCTTTTTTTCCCCTTTTTCCCCTTCCATTTCTCCTTTTCCCGACTCCTGTTGGCAAGTTCTTATCCTCCTTGTTCTGCGATGGTCCTTCTCCTTTCTCTCTTGAAAAAAAGGGGGATAAAAACCCCTTACCTAACACCCCCAATCAGTACAGCTAATTTTGCAAACAAGGCTATCGAATTTATGGAAAAAGGTAATTCCCTTTCCCCCACCCCCTCCCCTAACGGGGGGGAAACCCACACCCCTAACTTTAACAGGGGACTCTTGAATAAATATTAAAATTTTTGTGTCTATAAATAGTACGTATTATTGTAATTCTACTTAATTAATATTATATTAATATATAAAATACTATATTTCAAACTTATAAATAATAAATATTATAAATATATAATTATATTTATATATATTATATATATAATTAATATATATAATTAATATTTAATATATGACCTCGCCCGGGCCCTTCTCAAATTACAGTTATCGAAAGAGTTTTTTGGGGGGGGTTCCCCATGGTTAGCTGTTCTAAACAGGTCCCCCTTGAAATTTTTTTTTTTATCTTCCTGGGGCGGTAAGAAAATTAAACAACTTCGGCGGACGAACAACGTTTAGGGGGCGGGTGGGGTTTTGGATATAGCCCACGGGTTTTCGTTCGATTCCTCTAGTCCCCCCCCCGTGGGTTTAACCGTCCTCTTGAGAAAGGGCGATAATAAAGCAGAAATAAGGAAATAGGTTTTTTTAGTATATAAAATTAAGTATATTATAAAATATATTAATATTATACTAATATAATAATATATAATAATATATATATTATATAAAATATATATATATTATACTCATTTAATTATATATTATAAATATATTTAGCTTATAAATTAAAATTCCCGAAGTTTTTTTGAAAAAACAATATCCCGCCAATAATAAAAAAAAATCTTTTCTTTTGGGTGGGAAAGCCCCCAAAAAGGGAAAAGGATCTGAAGAAAACTATTTCATGAAACAGAATGAAGAGTTTTTCATTTTTTTTTTAATCAAAATCAAAAAATTATAGCCTTTAGTTTACTTAACATGAAATAAATTAACGCAAGTAAGTTTTTCCGATAAAAAAAAAAATTAAAAATATTTTTTTAATTTATGAATAAATGATCAAATTATATTTTCGGAACAATATTTTTGTTTAGGTTTTCTTTAAATATTTTTTTTTTTTTTAAAGTTTTTTTTTAATTGTTTTATTTGTAATAGCACAGAATGGAAATTCCAAAAAAAGTTTTTTTTTTTTTTTAATGGCCCGGCTAGGTTCAATAAAAAGCTCCTTAAAATAAAAAGAAAATTTTTGTGTTTAAAAAAAAAAGGGGAATTTTTTTTTTGGGGGCGGGGTATAAAATAAATATAACTGGGGGTTAAAAGTGTTCCACCCTTTTTTTGGAAAAAGTTGGGGGGGAAATGTGGGTGTATTAAAAGTTAAAAATTTTGTTGAATCACTCACGAAAAAAAATGGCGTCTGAAGGCTTGAATCAGAGGATATATCCTTCAAGATTTTAAGTTTTTTTTTTTTGGGATGGGGTGGGGGGGGAAAGCAAAATTGGAACAAGTATTAAACTAGTGCGATAGTTTTCAATTACTTTTAAGGCTCTTCTCTTGTTTGTCCTGACTGGGGTCTTGACGCCAAAGAAAAAATAAGGTGAGAAAAACAGGAAATATTAATTTAAATAAATATATTTTTTTAACTTTTATTTGAGGTAAAAGGCTAAAAAAAAAAAATTGGTTTTTATTTACAAAGATATGTAAATGATAAATTTAAAATTTTAAAAATAAGGTTCCTTGGAGTTTTAAAATTAACAAAAAGGGGAAAAACTAAGTTTCCCCCCCCCCCCTTTTGAAAAAAAAAAAGTTTAAAATTAGGCATGTTTGTAATACAACAATGAAAAAAATAATGTTTTTTTTGGTTTTTTTTTACCTTGGGTTGGGGAATACTCGGCTTATTTTGGGTTGGAAGAAGTATGGGTGGGGGTGGGGAATTGATATAAGGTTTATAGATTTCAATATTGTGGGTAAGCCTATCGAAATGGGGACTAATGCCTCAAGAATTTGGTGTTTTTAGTTTTGGTAAAAGGAAAACTTATTAAAATTAGGAATAAGTTTTAATTCCCGCAAAAGTTAAAACTGTTTTGGGGGTTTGGGGGGTGTAAAGGGGGGGTATAAATGGAAGGAGGGAATTATGGGAAAAAATTATATTTTTTTAAACGAATATTTTTTTTTTGGGGTTCCCCCCCCCCGCCCATGTTTTTTAAGAAACAAATTTGGTATGGTATTTAAAAGAATATTGAAGTTTTTGCGGTGAAGCCCCCTTTTTTTAGAAGGAAATAAGGGATAATTTTATTTTTTTGGGGCCCTTGTGAAACTTTAAACTTTGTTTTAACCTTATACCAGGGCCAAAATGAAAAAAATTTTTGAAGTTTGGGGGCTTTTTTTGTTTATAACTGGGTGGGGCCCCCTTTTTTTTTTTCTTTCAACAATTTTTTTGGGGTCCCAATTTTTATCCATTGCCCCTACGCTTCATTCTTTTTTAAAATCCCGGTTTTAGACAAATATGCCCAAACGGTTTTAAACCTAAACCCCCTTTTAAAAAAAACCCCTTTTTTTTTTGAAAAAAGCTAAAGTAAAAAAAAAAACCAAAATGAAGAAATCCGGTGACACCAAAGACTAGAATAAGTTGAAAGAAGGAGGGAATTTTGCTTGAAATGTTGAGTTCTTTCCAGTAATTTTGAACAGGTGCCAATTGAATATAATGAATTATTTTTTTTGGAAATGTTAACACGATAAAAAAAATAAAAATTCATTGAATATTCTTTAGCTTGAACTCCCTTTGTGAATGGTGACCACAATGGGAAAGCCCAAAATGTTTGGGGGGAATAAATTCTTACTACAAACTTGAAAGCCACGAGAACAGCAAGCCGTAAATCCAGTCACGATTTTTGGAACTTAAGGAAAAAAAATAAAATATATAATTTCCCCAAGCTTTTTTTTTTATGCTCAGAATTGAAATGGGAAAGAATAAATCTGTTAATGGAAAGGAAAGCGGTAGAATTTTTTTCCCTGTGGTAAAAAAAATTTTTTTTAAAAGTTTTTGAAAATTTTTTGGTTTTTCTTTTTCTAATAGATAAACGTACAAGAACAACGATATGCCATAGCTCGACTCCCAAGAAGAAATTAAAACGAATTAATCAGGGAGATTTCCCTGAGTAATGCTGGGCTCTCATGCTCAATACAAGTCCTACAGTGATGACAAATGGAAATTTTTTTTTTTTTTTTTTAATTTCATTCGAAAGAATTAGTAACGGAAATTTCTTGTAATTTTAAAATAATTATTTAATTAAAAATAAATAGAAAAAAAGTTTTTTACTATTAAACAGTTACTTAAAACAGGTTAAACTCTGAATTTTTTTACATTTACACAAATTTGGTTAATTTTCAAAATATTTAAAATTAAATTTTTCCTCGCTTGTCTTTCCATCGACTACCTCTCCTCTTCTTCTCTCTTCTCCCTCATTTTCCCTCTCTCCCTTCTTTCCTCTCTCTCTCTCGCTCCTCAGTCTCTCTCCTTTATTATTCTTATATTATAAAAACATTTTTATATATTTAGCATTATAATATATTTTAGTTTATATATATATATATATTATAATATATATATAATAATATATTATATAAAATAAATATATTATATATTATTATTATTATATTATATTTATATATTAATTATATATATTTATAAGTTATAATATTATTATATATTTTATTTTTTTATATTTTTTTCCCATCTCCCCAAATGGTAAAGGGGCCTTTTTTTTCGCGCCCTGGTTTTAGCAGTAAACTGTAGAACAGCAAATAAATATTTTTCCTTCCTTTCCGCATAGGCAAAAGAAAAACTCTTTTTTTTGTTCCCATTACCATTAGTATAAGAAAACGTTTTCCCCTGGCGTCAATTTGGGTTTTTTTTTTCCAATGCCCTTTTAGTTCCCCCCCTTGACGGGTTTATTACAACATCAGGTTTAGAGTTTTCCCACCTTTTTTTTTCCCAAGTTTGGGTAACTAGCCTCTTTCCTTCCCATTTTAGCACGCCTCGAAACTCGGTTCTCCGCGAGGCCTTTCTTCAAGAAGGGTAAAGTTGGCTCTGGGCCAATAAGCATTTCTAATGCTGGTTTCGCCCGGAAGTTTTTCCTTGTTGCATCAGCAATAAAAAGGTAAAATAAACCTAGGTATTTTTGGCTAAGCCCCTGTCGCCCCTGGAACATTGGCGATAGAAAAAGAAAGTTTCCCATAATAATTGGTACCTGACTCCCCTGGGCGAAATAATCCATTTCTTTCCCTGTAAATATTAAACAATAGTCAATAACTCCGCCCAGATACTAAATCAAGGTTTAACCCACATTAATTAATTAATATTATATATATAATTAATATATAAATATATATTATAATATATTATATATTATTATTAATATATATTATAATAATTTAATAATATTAATTAATTAATATAATATTAATTTAATAATAATATATATATTTATATAAAAAATATAATTTTATTAATAATTGAAATTACTATAATGGTTGGGTAAATAGTTACAATGTGTTGTTTGGGTGGTGATTAAATTTTTTGTTTGGGATTCCCATGTAAAACCTGCTTTTGTAAAGCAAACATGCCCTATATAGAATTAGATTAACAATGAAAATTTTTTTGGCGAAAGTGGCCTTGCCGTTTTTTTTTTTTTTTTTTTAATTAGATGTTAAAACGGTGTTTTGGTTTAAGAAGGTTTATCGAATTTGGGAAATTAAGCATTGTTTCATGATTACAATAAGGTGAAATCGTTTGCGTGGGGTTTGAAATTGATGTAGTGTTAAAGTTTGGAAATGGTTTTTTTTAATTGGAGAAACAGTGGCGGGGGGGTAAGCGAGGTAATAAGAAAAAAGACAATGAAAAAAAATATTCGTTTGTCTTTGCATAAATCATGGGAACAATTTCTGGGTTTTCTGGGCTTTCAGTCCGGCCCGCCCGCCTGAAAAAAATTTTTTTTAAAAAAATGTTTTTTTTTTCTAAGAATATTTTTTAGATGTTTCTAGGCTATATTTTTTTTTGAATATATGGTTTTTTTTCTTCTGCCAAATGTTGATTGGGGAAAATGCGGTGTTGGGAGCATAAATGTATAGCCAAAATTCTTCTCAAAGCGTTTCCCTTCCCCCTGTATAATACCTTCCCGAAAATAACAACAATACAAAAAAACAAACAAGCATAGGTTACCCCTTCCCTAATCTCCTATCATATTTAAATATTAAGTTATAATTCAATTCACCGTGTCATAAATAAAATTCTTTTTTTTTTTATCAACTGACATTTCTATATTGTAAGAATAAACAGAAACTGAGAAAAATAGGCTGCATAATAATACATCCTTTATAATAATAATTGAATTCTGTTCCTTCAAGTTCCTTTTTTTTTATATTCCTGTGATATATGACGTTGATTATATATCCTAAGGATAGAAATTAATTGAAGGAGCTACTGGCCCCCTGTTTTTAAAAATGATAAGAGGAGGTGGGGGGAGGATAAAAATACCTTGGCTTTGGTTTTTTTGTTTTTTTTTTGTTTGTTTGTTAATTATCGGAGGTTTTTATCAAGAAAACGTTTCCGAGAAGATTTGGGGTCTACAATTGTTCACACACCATTCCAAAAAACTACAATTTTGCACCAGGGACAATAATAATTCCCTCAAAAAAAAAATAAATTCCCCCTGAACATTGGGGTTTAATAATTCTTTTTAAGAAACAATTCTTTAATAATTCCAAGTAAAAAGGATGGTTTTTCACAAAATGGTTTTCCCCTCAAGGTAAAAAGTTAAAATGAAACAAGAATACTTTCCCCCAATGTTTCTTTTATTAAACATTTTTTTTAAACAATGAAAAATTTAAAAAGAAATATTTACAACCATTCTTTTCTTTTAAGAACAATTCCCCCCTTGACCAAATTCTGCATGCCCCCCGGGGATATCTCCCAAGGAAACCATTTTACAGGTAAATTAAATAAGGGAAGGCGGAAGGGTACATTTTTCTCAATAAAAAATGTTCTTAAAAGTCAACATTTCCTTTGGAGCATGAATTATAATATAATCCACGTAACCTTCCCCAAGAACCATTTTCCCGCAATAATCCCAGCCGGGGAAAATATCATAGGAAAAATTCCCTTTTCAGGGATTTTAAAAATAAAAAGCAAAGATTTTTTTTTCAAAGTGTTTCTTTTAAAAATTAAACCATCCTTGGTCAGCGAAATTTAATGAGAAGGTCATTTTTTTCCAAGAAACAATTCCTAATTCCCCTCGCGGGTAATGGTCCCCCCCGACAAGGGGAGAAACATCTCCCGCCCCCTCAGGGTTATACAAACAGGCAAGGCGGAAACTATTTTTTCAGTTCAAATGGGGTAAAAAACTATCCTCAAGTAACATAATTGGGAAAATTTTTTTGAGTAAAAAAAATAACATCAAGATTTGAGAGTGAAGTACATGTTGTAAACAATCATATGTTTTTAAAAGAAAATATCAAAGTATTAAATTATTTACGTAGTTTTTGCTAAAAAAATTTTCCTACAATATAAAATTTTATATTACTGCGTCACAACGAAATACATATTCTTTACTTTCTAAATGTTGATTATCTATTTATATATCATATAATATTATATATATATTTTTCAAAAGTGGGGGACCGTGGCAGTTTGACCCCATTAATGCCGGGTCTTATACTGCCAAATTAAATTTAACTGTAATATAGCCTTGCTATTAATTAAATTTTTATATTTTACTGTCTTCTATTAATATATAATATAATATTAACTTATTTATATTATAATATAATAATTTATTTATATATAATTATAATATAAATTAAATATTTAATAAGGAAAATTTTAAATGAATTTGAGCATAAGTTTCTAAAAAGTTCAAGTTTATCTCGTCGAAAGTTTAGAGATTTTTATGAATTTCATTTTTAGTGTGAATTTGTCTGGCCTCCGGCCATTGTTCCGGAATTCTTTTTTAACTTCCAGAGAAGGTTTCCTTTTTCTTAATTGACGATTCCATATTTGGAAAAAAAATACTTTTTTGGAATCAAAGTCGTAAAAAAGTTTCCGTTTTTTTTTTGTTATTCCCCGTCTCTCATATTCCTTTTAAATTCTTTTGTTTCAACTCTATTTACTCGGATTATATAAATTCAAAGATCTCGAATGAATAAATATTAAAATGCTAGAACAAATTTTCAATTTTGACAAATTTCCTACCCTCTGCAAGCCCAGAAAAAGTTTTAAAAAAATATGAAGAAATTTTCTTACTTTTAACATAAGCAGAAGTTCTATTGCAATTTAGAAAATGCTTTAAAATTCATCGATTTTTGTGCGAAATTTAAAAAAAAAAAAATCATCATATTTTCAAGATAACTAAGAACAGTTTTTGTCACTAATGATGGAGATTATATTGTTGGAAGAGTGAAGGAGAGTAAAGTTGCCATAGTTAAACTAATAAACAATTCGCTCGTTGCAGATGTCAAAAGATTTGAGATGTTTTAAATAAGGTTCAATATCTTGATCCATCTCAAGTTCCTCTAATTGCAACAATTCATCGTCACTTTCCACCATCTTCTTTCTCATTTCTTGTTAGTTTTGTCCATTTTTTCATTGATTATATATATATTTCCTATTTTTTTTCATCTACTAAAATAATTGTCTGCCTTTGTGACCTAAAATAGTTCCCAATTGTTCTTACTGTGCCAATAAGTTTCTAATGTGTTGTATTCCACTTTAGACAGCTTGAACACCTTTAAGACTTTTCCTCACCGACGTGCTTCATTACATCGTTGTCCAATCAGAAAGTCATTATTTATTTCATAATTCGTTCGTAGTATAACTTTCGGTACAAATTCTCCTTTTGTGATTTCAACGACCATTAAACCTAAGATATTTTCCCGAACCATATAAAAGGTTTACTCATTTCTATTAATATTTCCTCATAATCTGCTTCGATTATTATTTTGATTATTCTTATATTCTTAAAAATTAAAATTAAGAGACTCAAGTCATCAAGAAATTTTAATAGTTTAAATAATATCGTGTGTGTGTGTGTGTGTGTGTGTGTGTGTGTGTGTGTGTGTGTGTGTGTGTGTGTGTGTGTGTGTGTGTGTGTGTGTGTGTGGTGTGTGTGTGTATCAGACAACACCTCCAACACCCTTTACTAAATTGGTAAATTAAAATAAATAAATTATAGGCAAAAGGTTTAACTTTTCTGACTCCAGGACTCATTTTGATCGATGTGGACTCGGTGCCGCTAAGTTCGCCTCAAGTGGTCAATAGTTGAATCAAGTCCGGTGAGTTTTTAACTTTTCTTTGTTTTGATTAAATTAAAATAAAACAAAATGTTTTTAATCCCCCCCCCGTAGATTTACCGCTTGTGTGCCATTTGTTTTGTTATAAATAACATTTACAATATATATATAATATAATTTCATTCCACTCTGAAGCACAGAGCGACTGTCACGGCGACTGCAGAGTCGAACTCGATGCCAAAAACTGAGATCTGGTGAGAAATAGAACCTTTGCCATATATATATTTATATATATATATATATATATATATATATATATATATGATGATATATATATATATATATATATAGTATTATATACTATATATATATATATAGTATATATAGTATATTATATATATTATATCATATATATATTAATACATATATCATATTATTATATATATACTATATATATAATATAATATATATATATAATACTATAGTTATTATATATATATATATATATATAAACTATTTTATCTTTTCTATGATTATCACCTACGGTACAAAGAAGAGTCTCACAACGTTTATCAAAATCATTCATTGAGAAAGAGGGATAAAATAATAATTATTTTTAAAAAATGTAAATAATTAAACAATTAAAATTATTTGCTTTATTTTCTTCTCAACATAATTTCTTTTGCATAATTTCAGATGGTAATTAAGATAGTTGGCTATTAAACCTTTACATTTACACATAAACGATTCTACCTTGACATAGTACTGAAAAATATCTAGTAGAGGGAGCATCATTGAAAGTAGTCCGATTTTGAA
>JABUQX010099598.1:7500-12500 GCA_015478945.1 Trachelipus rathkii
TAAAGCGGTCATACCAAACTCCCTAAACATCCCGTTTTGGTTTTTACTTACTTTAATAGATTTTATATTTGGAGTTGGACTTGCAGTATTTAAAATGAGTTTTTTTTCTTCTCCATTACATCTGGCAAACGAAATGGTTAATAAAGAAACCATTATGTCATTTTCTTTTTCAGTATTCATTTTTTCAAATTTGCACACACATTACTTAACGATTAACAACACCACCGCACACATCTGTGTTTATAATCTGAGGATCACTTCTCACTTCTCAAGCTATATATAAGACTATATGAAACAGCAGATGCCAATTTGTAATATTAATTAATTTTTGGCCCTTCTAGGATTTCACCAAAATTTGTATAACCAAAATTAGAACCAAAATTAACAATTATAACTAAAATTATTAACAAAAATATAGTAAATTTTGGTATAACTCTCTCCTCTCTCCTCATGGTTCCTCTCTCTCTCTCTATATAATATATATATATATATATATTATATATATATATATATTATATATATATATATAATATATATATATATATATATATATATATATATATATATATATATATATATATATATATTAATAAATTTTTTTTAATTTAATAGAAAAAAAAAAAGTTTTCTTATTTTTTATTTTTAATTTATTGCAAAGCGGCAACTATACTTATGAGTAGAGTTGCCAATTTGGGAAGAGTTATTTTATGACGTTTTTGAAAGAAGGCCTTGTGTAAAAATCCTCAAAATAGACAAAAATAAGAATAAGGTTTCTTTTTTACGATTGCCATGACAACTACAGTGTTTTGAAAGTCATTATAATTACGGGGGACGGGGGCTCTCCAAGGAGGCACAAATCGAAAATTCCTCAGTCAATGATGCTAATGAAAAAAAATGTTTTGGAAGAAAATAAATGTTTTATTGTAAAATTAGCTTATGTATCACACTTTCAACGTTGTTTAAATAGCATTAAATAGTAAATTTAATTATTTTATTTCATACATTGTTGCCTTTTTTGCTTTTATTTTTTTTTAGAGGAGGCCCGGCCTCCTGTGCTTCCTCCTGTAAAACCGAGCCTGATAATATATAATATATTATATATATAATTTATATATATATAAATATAAGATATATATATATATATATAATATATAATATATATATTTATATATATATAATATATAATATAAGGTAAAAATTGAACCTTTCGTCTTCCCCTTGCGATATCGATATCGATATATATCGAAATATAGAGTCTTGGATATATCGATATAATTCTATATACATACATATATATATATATATATATATATATTATATATATATATATATATATTATATATATATATTATATATATATACTATATATATATATATATATTATTATTATATACGACTTAAAAGCCCCCATCTAGGCCCTAACCTAATGGATTATGAAATCCCCCAACTAGGCCCTAATGGATTATGAAAGCCCAATCTAAGCCATAACCTAATGGATTACAGCGAGAAAAATCATGAGTTTCTCCAATGTATAATTTGTTGCAATCGGCGCATGGGATTTTATAGACACATTGAGAGGTGTTAGTGTTTTTTTTCCTTTGCCGTAATTACCAGCATAAATACGACCTCCAAATTTAATAATCCCAACTCTGCCTTACTCTACACAGACTTCCCACATCACCACATCATACCCATTCACATGACCACCCATCATTGGCATCGAAAACTTACATCTTAGAAAATTTACGGATTTTTTTTTGCATAAATAACTATAATTTCATATACAAAAAAAACGACTTTCAAATAGATCCCATCATGAACAACATACTACACTCCTCACCTTTTTTCAAAAATCTTGTCCAAAAACTTTATTGGTATTTATATTTTGTTAATTTTTATTTTTTAATTTTATTATTTTATTTATTTTAAAGTATAAAAAGAACTGCCATCTGAAATAAAAAAAGAGGGTCGATTTGACGAAAGCTTCATACGCTCTAATTATTGTTAAAATGATTTTATTTATGAACTTATTATTTTGATTTTACCTCCTATTTATTTGCTGTAATCCTCAAGATTTCATACCTAAGGCTTTCATTGTATTTATTAATACTTTCCTTTATCCTAGCTTCTTAACCTAAATTATTCTTATAATATATTATTATATATATATATATTATTATATAATATATATTATATTAATATATATATATACTATATTCAATTATATATAATATATATTTTATATTTTGCAGAAATATATATAGAAAAACGTTTAACATAAATATTTATTATATATTATTATTAATTATATATATTATATATTTATATATTTATCTATATATATATTATAATATTATTTTATTATATATAATTATTATTATATTATATTATATTTATAATATATTATTATTATAGATATATATTATATTTATTATTATTTATATTAATATATATTAAATATATTATATATATTAATTTCTATATTATTATATATTTATTTATTCTATATATATATATATTTTATTTATATACATATAATATTATTATATATATTATATATTTATATAAATATATAATATTTAGTTATAATAATATATATTATATATATATATATATATATATATATATATTATATTATTTATATAATATTAATATATATATCATATATATTATATATTATATTATAATTATATTATATATATAAAGTATTAATTATATAATTATATATATTAATATTATATATTTATTATTATATATATTAATATTAAATATATATTAATATAAATTAATATATATAATAAATATATATATATTAATATATGTATATATATGTATATATATATATATATATATATACTATATATATAATATATTATATATTATATATTATATATAAATATATATATATATATATATTAATATATATATAATATATATATAATTATTATTATTAATATATGTAATATATATATTATATATATATAAATATTAATTAATATTAAAATATATATTATATAATTAATATATATGTATATTGATATATTAATATATATAATTTATAATATATATTAATATATATATATAATAATTATATATTATTAATATATATATATAATATTAATATATATATATATTAATATATATTAATATATAATATTATAATATTATAAATATATATATATATATATATAATATATAATATATATATATATATATATATGTATATAGTAATAATTTAAGTGAGTATAAGTAACTATTATATGAGAAGAGTAATATTTAATAATATAATGAGTAAGCCTTATAGTATAGATATATCAGTAATATTAATATGAGAGGATTTACTAGCATATAATATATAGTATAGGTATCTAATAAATAATATATTACTATAATATATATATATACATTATTTATATATAATAATATTTAGTAGGGTAGTATTGAGACCTTTATCGGGGTCATGTGAGACCTCTTATTCTATTATTTCAAGACTCGACGTCAATTCTCATGCTGGTGTATAATCCTTATAACTAACTATGCAAAGAAAATAAATAATTTTTTTGATTCCGACTCAAAATTTTCCGACTCGACTCCGACTCCGACTCCGACTCCGACCTCCAGCTAAGGTTCCTGTAACTATTTGGAATAAATTAGTAATGTTTTTCTATAATAATAGCAATAACAATAATAATAATAAATAAAACATCTTTTGAGTCTGATCCTGAAATTGCAATTTAGACATTAATTCAATTTTTTAGTTCGACAGCTCTCTAAATAAATTTCTGTACCTAAAAAACTATTTTGAATTTCCAAAAAAAAGTTACACCATGATGTGCAGGAAGAAATTTTCTAATAATTCAAATAATGAAAAAATTGTGAAAATTTTGATGGTGTCTGCCCATTTAAAAGTATTTCAACAATTCAAATGGGTTATTTGAATAATTTTATTAAATAAAATATATTTCTCAATATATTAATGCTTAAAAATATCATGAATTTTGCGATATTGAAAGTTTCAAGGCAAATAAAACAGTGTAAAAAAAATAGGGAAATTGTTAAAGACAGAACTTAGATGGTTATTTTTCCCGGTTGGAGTAAAATATACATATTTTTGTAGAGAAGATCGAGAAATCACAAGGTTCAGCAGCAAGCTGCCTTTAAAGCAATCAAAGAGGAAGGAAGGGTCAATGCCACCCCATTACACGAAAACATTACTTAATATATATACCTTACGAGAATAGGGAAGGAAATCAATTTTGGGATGTCCGAACAAAAAAGAAATCTTGCAAAAGCTAATTTGGAATAGGAGTTGGTTTATGATTAATTAATATTGGTGTTAATTTATTTTATTTTTTTTAGTATTGTAATTATGCCTTTTCTATCGTAATGATCTTTATTATTCCACTCTCCTGTAAATGAGTATAATGAAAAAAAACTTGGAATGGGTACTTTATTTTCTATCTATTTAGGTAACCTAGTCTCCGAGGATAACTATTTATGTAACGGTCTTAGGCCGTTACTATCAAATACGCATGGAAACAAGGGCTATTGATAAACTTATTTTCAAACTTTAAAATTATCCAATGAGGTTTAAGGATACGACCTAGAGTTCCTCTCTTTGCCAAAAGCTGGGCTGATTTAAGAATTGTATCGAGAAGGAGCTTAGAGAGACGAACCTGTAAAGATGTGTTGGGCAATAAATACATTCAAAGACTCTATTTCTTAAAGTCAAACAACGTAAAGAAATAATATTTTTAGATTAAAGTGACTAAGTATTTCAATCATTAAACTAATACATAATTGAATCAAATATAATAAAAGAGAGAGAGAGTAAGCGTTCATTTAATACAAGAAGAGAACGTGCTGTAAATTTCGGCTCTGTCAAAAGCCGGCTTAAATACAAAGGCATTATTAAACATTGTTTTAAAATTTATAATTATTAACTAATTTTCTATGAAATAATTGTGAAGTGTGTCAATATCATTTTATTACAAAGCATA
>JABUQX010099598.1:17500-24433 GCA_015478945.1 Trachelipus rathkii
GCAACTGCCGAAATGGAGTTACTAACGGGGCAACTTCAGAGGAAGAGTTAAGAGTTACTAGGGGCAACTACGAAGAAGGGTTTACTAAGGGCAACTCCGCGAGAACGTACTGAAGGGCAACTACGAAGTTAATTTTACTTTGATAGAAGGGGTCAAAACATCCGAAGAGTCATACTGTATTACGTCTATAATTTTACTAAGAGCAATATCTCAGAAGTATTTATTACTTGATTAATAGTGCGACTCATGATCTGATGTATTTTATCTAATTTAAGGTAACCCATTTAATATTTTGGTTCTAAAGATTTTCAACCTTTTTTTTTTAATTTTTTTTTGTTTTTTTTTTTATATTTTTATTTATTTTTTTATTAATTTTATTAATCTTTTTTTTTATTTATTTTTTTTTTAAATTTTCTTATTTATATCATAAATGAAATCAAACAAAATATCGTTACAAAGGACTTTTCCGGACATCTTCACCTACGAACTTATACCACACACTCCATTGAAGCTATTTTATATACAATCCCTGAGTTGTAATTTTAAGGACTTTCTTCAGGCCAACAATTGGGATAAAACTTCGAAGCTTGTTTCTTTTATCAATTAAATTAAGTGCTTTTCAGCTTCAATCTCCTTTATGATAGAATCCGTAAACCCCAATCTAGGAAAGTTTATTGTGTAAAAATTATTTTGTTGATTTAGATTATTGAACTTCACTTTTTTTAATATTTTCACGTTATAAAAAAGCCTTAACTTGAATACTCTGATCTGATTACCGGATGAAAAAAGCGTAACTTTTTCGTATTACATAAAAAGATAGTTAATTTTTAACTTGAATATGAAGTTTTAATCACAGTACTAGTTGGAAAAGGTAACTTGCGTTACTGACGCTTAAAGGTAACTTGAGTTACTGGATGGAAAAAAGATATAGAAATAGGCTTTAGCAGGTTACTTTTTTATTATTGACCAGCTCGGAAATGGACGGTGTTAGAATTCCTCCTTTTCCCCGGCCATATGTTGTAATGATTTATTTAAAAAAGCGTAGTTGGTTAACAGTTTTTAATATATTTAATTATAAGCTATATATTAAAGCTAATAGATGATAGATTATTATATATATATATATATATATATATAATATATATATATATATATAATAGTACTTATATATATAAAGTATATATATAGTATATATATAATTATATATATATATTTATATATATATAATAATTATATATTTATATTATATATATATATATATATGACGTATATACTTATAATTATAAATAAAATAATAATCATAATTTAAATTTTGTTTATCAAAACTTAAACTTATTATATTATATATATTATATATATAATATATATATATATATATTATATATATATATATACTATATATATATTATATAATAGTATATAAATATATATACTAATTACTTATATATATTATATTTATATATATATATATATAATATATTATAGTTTATATATATATATATATTATATATAGTATATATATAATATTATATATATAATAATATACTTATAATATACATAATATATAATATATATAAATATATTATTATATATATATATCATATTAATATATATTTTTTGTTATTATTATAATATTATATTATGATATATATATATATATATATATATATATATATATATCATATATATATACTGTAGCGCTCAAAGAATCGACTCACTTTCCGCATATTTTAAACTCTTATTAAAACAAAATCGTATTCACAATGGTTTGCTTTATATCCTAATACATAGATTCCTATATACAATCCGAGGAGGAGCTCCATTTTGCTAATGTCTTGGACTCTTCTTCAATACCACTCGCCCTCCTGATCGATCAATCTTTCTCACGATCATAACTCTTGACTCTTTGTTTAACTTCCTCCTATATTTGGAATTAATACACAAGCAATTACATAAAATAAAAAAACATATAATAAAAAAAATACTATATGTTTTTTATTCAATTTACCCACTTTCTCTTACAGCTACCCACTAATGAAATAATTTATCTAGGCTCACCTCTGTTGTCCCTCCAAACTGATGCATGACAAACTCTCTCTCCCTGGCTAACCTAACCAATCTCCTCTATACCACCGAATGAAAACTCGAAAATATCTTAATTACCTCGCTCTAACCACCGCAATATCCAACAACATCCTCTGTTTTTCTCTTTTATACAAATTTTTTTCAATCGAAGCAATGCGGGGTGCTATGACTAACCCTTTATTTCTCGCGTGCTTCGCCGTAAGGCCAAGAGCTTGTTCTCTACAAAAACTCTTCTTCCAGTTTTTCTTTCATTCACGGTGAGAACCCTCTCACCACTTTCCTTTCAGCAGCACGAATCTTTTTGTACTCTCTCCGTATTCGAAAAAGCTCACTTTTAACGATATCAGCATTCCGTCATTCCATTCCATATATATAACTTTATATATTAATAAATATATATAATATATTAATTATATATATACATACATATCATTATATATTATTATATATTATATATATATTATATATAAATTATATGATGAAGATCCCTTTGAACATGAATACTAATACTAGTTCATATTCTGATAAATAGAATAAATTACTATAGTATCCTATATATATATAATATATATTCTATAGTATACTCAACCTCTCACTCAATATAAACTTACCTCAACTTGGTTAAATAAATATGGTTTGGGTTTATTTGAAAACGATATACCTTAAATATTGATTTATACATCTAAAACCCCTTATAGAAAATTACTAGTTATGTTATTTATATATATGTTTAAGTATTATTCATTATTCCAATTATTTTATTATTTATAATATTAATATTATATTATTATTTTCTCAAATTCTAATATATATATATTTTCCTATATTTATTAAATATCATTTATATTTATCTCCATAATTATCACTGCTATATATTATACATTATTATATATATATATATATATATATTATAATAAATAATCAAACGTTATAAGTTGACATGGAAACAGCCTGAGGAAAGGACTTGTATACAATAAATAAAGAAAAATAATTAATATTATGATTTTAAGTTTACTAATCCATAAGATAAAACAAAAGTGTGTTATATATATTGATATTTTATAATATATACATATATATAAATAGATATATTGTATGTGTGTATATAGTATAATATATAAATAATTATATTATATATAATATATATATTATATATGTGTAGTTGATGTATATATATATATATATATATATATATATATATATATATTAAGTGTATATATATATATATATATATATATATATATATATATATATATGCTTTTTTTTATTTCTCACCACTGACCACCCTGTCTTCATATCGGCCACACCTGGTTACAGTTTTGACAAATATTTGTAGTAGTCTAGTTGAGGTTGAATATATACTTATATATGTGTTATATATAAATTATATTATTTATATTAGTTAGAGGAGTGATGAATGAAGTAAGAATAGAGAGGAATATGTGTAAGATGTAAGAGAGAGATGAGAGAGTGAGAGTGATATTGAGAGAGAGGATACGAGTATAGATATATGATAGAGAGAGTATATATATATATAGAGAGAGATAGGGAAGAGAGAGAGAGATATATAATAGATAGATAATTAGTTTTAATATTATATAACATATAGTATCGGTGAGCTAATCCGTATCTAGGTTTACCGATAATGGATATTTCTTGTCATTTATATAAAAGCTTATATATATATTATCCAACTATCTCATCAGGCGTGAGTTATATATAATTTAATTATTTTAGTATAGAATACTCGACAGGTATTTACTTGACAGCTGGATATATTTTGGCTTTATAAAAAAATATTGATTAATAATTTACTTTCATTCAAAAATAAGAATATTTTATTTTTACACGCAAATAATTTTAAATCCATATCTATTACTATAGAATATATATATTTAGCTTTAATTCTTTTTATAATAAAATTATATATATAAGTAGGTAACAAATTGTTATACATATATAGAGAACAGATGTATAATAAATTTTGAGATTTTTAATTTTTTTTTAAATGAGAAATCCAATTATCAAATCTCATAGATTCTTTTAATATTAAAATACTTTTGATATATATTGAAATTCATACATTCTATCTAGAATTCCTTCATTTATATGTATCTAGTAGTTACTATATCACTATAGCTTTAAATAATTATTTAGAGAATACAATTCACATATATACATTATAAATGATCCCTGACTATGCACATTACATACTATCCGAATGCATTTTATATCTCATTAAAGAAATACTCTTATCTTAACGTCCTCACCTCCTCTCCTACTGAGTAACCCTTAGTCCTCATAGCGTTTCACCTACCCTAACCTAACCTAACCTAACTATACTAGTTAAATAGCATACTTACTAATATATATCACTATAATACCTATTGATAACTTATAAAATACCTATACCTATTAAACGTCCTCAGTGTATTACATTAGATAACGTATATTATCTAAAGATATTTTCCTCGATTAACGATAAGATACCTATAGTATTTATAACTCACTAGCCTAGTATACTACTTTACAACCTAAAATAACGTATACTCAAATATAAAGTACTCACCGCACACTTAACTCTAAAGTAATATGGCTCTATATACCTGGTCAATATTAACTATCTCAATTAAGTTATTTAATTGTTTTAATATAGTTATCTTCTCGTGGTTTAGTATATTATGTATTTAATTATTTTAGTTATATATTATTAATTTTATATTATTTACTTTTACTGTATATTATAGTACTGCAAAAGGTCCAATACATATTTTTTATATTAATTTTACCTCAAATTCTTTCTTCTTGTTTATATTTTTCTATATAAAAAATTGTGTTAATTTATAGAGTGAAAATTTTATTAATCGCTCATCTTAAAGTTAACTTTTCTAAATAAGATAATTTATTTAAGTTTAACATATTACCTTATATTTTAAATATTAACTTTTTAAATTTTAATAAAATTATAATACATATAATATTTATTAGTATTATTAGTTAATTTATTTTACAACACAACTTATTAAATATCTCAATCCAATTCAATTATTCTTTTATATATATTTTATTATATTAATTTAATTATATTATTATTATAGTATATATTATTTATTATTATTATATGAGCATATTATTAGTTTAATTTTATTTATTATTTAGATTCATAAATTTTATTTATTTTTTATGTTACATATTTTAAATGAAATTACATAATAGATCTGATTATTATATATTATACTTATATAATTATTACATTTATTATTTTATTATATCGATATATCTATGCTGTAAATTAATTTTCTTTATACTATAAAGAATATATTATTTCTATAATATTAATATAATTTCAATTGTAAATATAATGTTTTATATTATTAATTTATAATTAGTATCTTAAAGTATATAATTTTGAATCGCTCTATAATGTCAAATTGTAGTAGTATATATATTTTATATTATATATATTATTATTAATTTATATTTATTTTTAATTTATTTTATTAAAAATTTATTATATTTATTATTTTATTTTTTATATTAATTATTTATGTTATTTTATCTTATTTATTATTTATATTATTATTTAATTTATATTATTTATTATAGTAAGCATATATTTTATTAATTTTATATTATATTTCAGTTTAAATTATTTATATCTTATATATGCATTATATTATGATTTTTTCTTACTCAACAGTTAATATTTTAATTATTTTATTTGTATTTTTTATATAATATAATTTATTAAATTTAATTTTATATAATTTATTTATTATATTAATTATTATATATTATATTATTATATTTTGAATTAAATATCTTTTAATATAATTTAATTATTTAAATTTAATTCATTGATTTTAATTATTATAATTTATCAAATTATTTTATATATATACATATAAATTCATATAAAGAATATTCCATGTATTAAATTTTAATATATATATCTTGTCAAAAGAAATTTGTTAGAGTTTTTATTGTAATAAATATATCATCAAAATTTATTGATTAGTATGTATTAATTATGAATTTATTTCAATAATTTAATTCATAGTCTTCGTCCTTTTTTATTTATATTTCATTTTATATATATATAATCGTAGGCATTGAAGTTTCCTTATATGATAATACTCTCGTCTAATTGGAGATTGAAGCTCATTATTTTCTTAATAATGCTGTTATATACTTTATTAATATTATTAATTATTTTAATTAATTATATATTTAATTTATTTATTAAATATTTATTAATTATATTAATTTATATAATTATTATTATTATATTAATTTTAATTATTATATAAGATATATTATAAATTATATATATATATATATATATATTATAATATATATATATTATATATTATTAATTTAATTATTTATATATATATATTATATATTAGTGTGTTATTAAGATAGTAATATATAATAATAAATTTTAGATTGATAAAAATTATATTAATACATATTTGTTAAAACATAATTGATATTTGAGAAATTATTATTATAATGAAATATTGAATCCGAATGCATTGAAACCATAAAGAAAGAGTGAAGGAACATTCGCAAATAAGATTTATAAATTATAATGTAGACTCTATATAGTTAAATTGAGAAAATAACTTGAATATAGCTTATATAGAACTAGAGGAACTATATTTTATCTTGGAATATATAATTTAGTATAGGTGAAATCATCTATAGGTACAGTATGTTATATGTAAATGGTAGATAATTATTTAGCTGGTGTTGGTTGTAAACTTATTTTACTGACAATGTAATTAAAAAAATAAATAAAAATAAAAAAAAAGTTTAATGGTGGTTCAGTTGAGCTAATTTCTA
>JABUQX010099599.1:0-17500 GCA_015478945.1 Trachelipus rathkii
CTCTATCTCTCTCTTCTCTCTCTCTTCTCCTTTCTCTTCTCTTCTCCCTCTTTCTTTCTCTCTCTCCTCTCTCTCATCTCTCTTCCTCCTCTCTCTCTCTATTTTTGCCTCAATACAATTTCTCTCTCTCTCTCTCTCTCTCTCTCTCTCTCTCTCTCTCTCTCTCTCTCTCTCCTCCCCCCTCTCTCTCCCTTCTCTCTCTGCCTCTCTCCTCTCTCTCCTCTCTCCTTCTCTCTCTCTCTCCTCTCCTCCTTCTCCCCCCCCTCTCTAACTATCTCCTCTTCTTCTCCCATCTCGCTCTTACATTACTCTTCTAACTCCTCTTTTTCTCTCTCTTCTTCTCCTCCCCCCTCTCTCTCCTCTCCTCTCCTTCTCTTCTTTCTCCAGTTGAGAAAAGTTTCAACAGTCCAGAAATTGTATGTAATTCCCTCGGAATTACATTGTCAGGATGGATCAGTGATTGTTGGTGATTTATCTCTCTCTCTCTCCTCTTCTCATCTCTCTCTCTCTCTCTCTCTCTCTCTCTCTCTCTCTCTCTCTCTCTCTCTCAGTGAGAGTTCCAACAGTCAGTGTAATTCCCTGTCAGTGATTTGTCTACCAGTGACCTTAAAGTAGATTGTTATTTACTCTCTCTCTCTTTCTCCTCTCTCTCTCTCTCCCTCTCTCTCCTCCTCTTTCTCTCTTCCTCTTACTCCCTCTCGCTCTCTCTCTCTCTCTTCTCTCTTCTCTCAGTGAGCGAGTTTCCAAAACAGGCAAGTTTAGTTCACAGGTTTTGTCAGTGATCAATGATTGTGCATTTATCTTTGAGAGAAAGGCAAAATAAATCTATTCTTGACCACTTAAAGAGTTTTAAAATGTAATATTAATTCTTTAATCTGATCATCAATTCTTATTTCCCGAAATATTTAAGAGAGGTTTTTCCTCTTGCTCTTTACCTTTAATGTATTTCAACTAATCAACTAAAAACCGGTATTTGCATTTACCATTCAAGGTAACTATTACTCCAAAAATATAATAAAGACTTACCACTCGTAAAACCATATTTGAATAATTCCTTCCCATGCATAATTACAGGGGAGGGAATCAGGTAAGGACAACTTGCTGCCGAAAGACAATACAATTGGACTGTTTTGTAAAGCTGAAAAAAAATGTAAACTTACATGCCCACTGATCATTCAGTAGTTGAATATAACGAAATAAAGGCTTTCTCGTATCTTGTTTTCAAGCAGTAATCTGAAGGACCGTGGATTTCAGGAAAAGCAGAGAAAAAAAAAATCGACTGAATCAAACAAGAAAATATTATTTTAAAATGAAGGTCATTTATCATTTTAGAAGAAAAGGAACAAAGAATCCACATTCTACTTTCAAAATCTTTGGAGCATAGTTTTAATCTTATTTCTTCTCTTCTTCTTTCTTGTTCTCCTTTCTTCTTTCTTCTTCTTCTTTCTTCTTCTTCTTCTTCTTCTTCTTCTCTTCTTCTTCTTCTCTTCTTCTTCTTTCTTCTTATTCTTTCTTTCTTCTTCTTCTTTCTCTCTTTATCTTCTTAATCTCTTTATCTCCCTTATTCTTTCCTTCGTCTTTTTCCAATTTCACTATTTCTCTTCTTCTTTCTTCATCGTTCTTCTTTCTTCTCATTCTCATTTCTCCTTTCATTTTTTCTTTATCTTCTTCTTACCTCTTCTTCCATCTTTTTTATCTTCTTCTTTTTCTTCTTCCTCCTCTTCTTTGCCTATTTATTTTCCTCTATTTCTCTCCCTTCTTCTTCTTCTTCTTTCTGCTTCTTCTTCTTCTTCTAATTAGAAAGGGTTTAGGAGGAAACAATTTGATTCAACCCAACAATATTACATCAGAGGATTTTTTTCCTTTTGATCTATCAAATAATTTTACATAATAAAATAATTATTAAAAACATTCAACATTTCCCTTTTGTTTAAAAAAATTTATTTATTAATAATAAATTAAGAGCTATTATTAAATTAAATTAATATTAATAGTTATTAACTATTCCGTTCTTTTTAAAGCTAGACTTGAAACGGTCTTTTTTTGGAAACGTGGTATGGCCTAGGGATTAAGCGCGCCGGTTACTCGTTTTAAAACTCAGCTACGCGAGTCCAGTTTCGAATCTCGCTGATGGAGAGTAAAAATCATTATTTTATAATTTGAAATACAAATAATTGAATTTAATTAATAATAATATAAATATAATTTAATATATAGGCTATATAAATTATTATTATTATTGTTGTTGTTGCTTGGTTGTTGTTGTTGTTGTAATTAAGTGAATTTTGTTTATAGAAATTTATGAGCCTGAAAAATGTTTCTTGGTTATTGAATGTTCAATTAATGAGAAATTCATAATTGCTTTTTTTTCAACTTAAGAGAGATTCTTCGCACAACTTCTCACATCAAAGTTTCCTTCGGTCACTCTCAAAAAGTGGAGTGATGATTATCATCAAGTCAAAATTTGCATTTAAAAACTTAAAATGTTTAAACTATTCATATTATTATTATTTAATTATTATTATTTATCTATTATTTTATTATTATTATTATTAATTTATTATTTATTTATTATTATCATTAATCATTATCATTATCATTATTTATATCATTACATTAACATTAATTCATATCAGTTATTATTATTTAATTATTATTTATTATTATTATTATATTATTATTGATTATTATATTAAATAAACTTCTTCTTCTTTCTTCTTCTTCATTTACCTTTTTTCCCCCAAGATTGGGAGTAAGGTGCGTACATGCAGTCGGAAAAGAAAAATCAGTAGTAGAAGAATATGACACCAGTCGAAAAGAAGCCCAGCCCTACCGCCCCCCAAAAGTCGAATTAATTAGTAAGAACTCGTCGCAATCAGAAAATCCACCCCTAGAGCTTCATGCAAATGTGATTCCTTAACTGCATTGTAAAATCGTCAAATGTAGTCGTACATTTTCTGAGCCGCAGCAAGTGTCACAACCATACCCCCTACAACACCCCGCCATTCTCTCCTATCTTGCACCTTTCTTCCGTTCCCAAAAAAGAACTCACATTTCTCTCCTGCAAACATTCCTGAGATGAGAGAAGAGAGAAGAGAGAAGGAAGAGAAGAGAGAGAAGAGAGAGAGAGAGGAGATGACGAGAGGTGGAGAGAGCAGCAAGAGAGAGAGAGAATTATCTGAAGGGAGAAAGGAGGGAAAGAAGAAGTCAATTTCATAATTGATATAACTTAATACCTCGACAGGGGTCAGTGTTCAGTTTTCGTAACAGTGATAAGTCGCTTAACCACGTGCCACATATATAACAGAAAACACATGAATGCAGTCAAAATGTAGAAATGGAGAATACCTCTGGCGAAGATTGAAGCAAAATGAAACTTGCGAAAAACATTTAGGAACCAACCAATTTTAAAAAGGCAAAATTAATAATAATATATAATAATAATAATAATAATAATAATAATAATAATAATAATAATAATAATAATAATAATAATAATAATATTGAGAGGATTGGTAGGGTGTGTAAAAGGAGGGGTTTGAAAGTAAACGTAGATAAGAGTAAGGTTATGGTTGTGAGTGAGGACAGTCCTCGCGTGTGAAAATTATGTTAGATTGAACAAAGTGTCTGAGTTTAAATATTTGGATATATGTTGGATTAAAAGGGTATACGTTATCGGAGATGATCGCAGTAAGGAAAGTTGTGGAATGGCAGGAAAGTGGTCTGGTACAATTAAATCGTTGGTGGATCTAAAAGGACTACGTCTTGAGTGCGCTAGGTTCTTACATGGTATGTTGTTACCTGTGTTAATGTATAGTAGTGAAACTATGGTCTGGAATAAGAGGTATCGATCTAAAGTTCAATGTGTTCAGATGGACAATCTTAGGGGCGTGTTAGGTGTTGAAAAGAATTGAATAAAATGAGGAATTAAACGTATTAGAGAGTTATATGATGTGAAGAAAGAGGTAAATGAGAGAATAAATGAAAGGTACGTTCAGATGGTTTGGTCATGTGGAAAGGGATGAATGATAGTCGGTTGGTTAAAGCGGATGTATAGTAGTGAGTGTGTTGGGACGACCGGCTGGGAGACCGAAGAAAAAAGGGATTGATCAGTAAAGAGTGTCCCTGTAGGAGAGATATGCCAGTTGGCAGAGGCGAGAATAAAGGTGCATAATAGGACTGAGAATTGCGGGTTTTGTGAGGGGGTATGATTGTAACGCCCACCTGGGCCAGATGAACCGCTAACGTGACGATATTAGCCATAGTGAGTGGTTCCGTCGCAAT
Source organism: Trachelipus rathkii (assembly GCA_015478945.1). Classification (NCBI taxonomy): domain Eukaryota; kingdom Metazoa; phylum Arthropoda; class Malacostraca; order Isopoda; family Trachelipodidae; genus Trachelipus; species Trachelipus rathkii. Next base: position 4,285 of record JABUQX010099599.1, read on the forward strand.
GGTCCATGAAGCTCTAGGGTAGATTTTCTGAACTGCGACGAATTCTTACTAATAGGTATAAGGGGTGGTAAGCTGGGCTTTCTTTTTCGACTTGTGTCATGTTTCCTACTACTTCTCTTTTTCCGATGCATGTCCACGCACCTTACCCCCAGTCTTGGGCAAAAAAAAAGGAATAATAATAATAATAACTTACTAAAATAATAATTAGTTCATAAACGTTAAATGCAAGTCAGGGTATAAAGCAACGTAAATATGAAATAAGCTAAAGTAAATAAGTTAAAATCATAATTATTATAATCAACATTGAAGCATAATTCAAAAAATGCAAAATAGATTAATACCTCCAACTGCAATGAGTCTTCCCATAAGCAAGAATACTGCACCAAAATAAAATCCCAAAGTCAAATAGGGAAGATAAAAACTCATTAAGCAATTCAAATGATAATAATCCGTAAAGGAAATAAACATTTCAATAAACAAAAAATTAAAATAACAAAGAATTTAAAAAATAATAAAATGCACCAATGAAGCTTCCATAAGAATAATGGATGATGAACGACTGTGCGAATAGAAAAGCCAGAATAGGAGGTAATAAAACTGTAGAAAAAGATTGCGAGATACAGATGTCGTGTGACACCCACCATTCACACTCACCCATCTTACATTCAACAACCATGCATAAAAATAGAAATGAGACAAAATAAAATAAAATACATTACTATTACCACCTTACTACTGGAGTGGAAAGGAATGAGAGGGAGAGAGAAGGAGTTGCGCTTCTGATGAGTGACCTTTGAAATAGAGCTATGGTGTATTATGTTGTATGAGTACTAGATTTCTAATGGTTAAATTTGTTTGAAAAGGTCTAGGTATGTGTGGTTGTAACATATGGTTCATCAGAAGGTGATGTTGAGGAGAGAGTGACTTTCTGTGATAATCTGGATGATGTTTTGGATGGGGTAAGTAGGAACTTCAGATGAATTGTGTTGGGCAATTTAAATGGTTGGTTAGGTGCTCGGAAAAAGGATGGTATAACTGGTGGATCTGGGGTTGCGGGAGGAAATGAAAATGATAGGAAGGTGATCGACTTCTGTGAAGATAGAGCTGTGTGTGTAAGTAATACATTCTTCGGAAACGAGTTCGGAAACGAGAGTATTCATAAGTATAGGAGAGTTGGTGTAATTAGAGATGATATGGAAGTGAAAAGTATGATTGATTTTGTATTTTTGATAGAGATGTTAAAATATGTGATGGACATTAAATCAGTGAAGGGGGGTTGGAGATGGGAATATCAGACCATCATGGTCTATGTAAGATTAAATTAGTGGGGGCATGGATGGAGACGAAAGTGATAAGAATGGATGTGGGATGGATTAATTGTGACAAGTTAAATGAAAAAGGTTTTAAGGAAAAGTATGTGAGACTGTGAGAGCACTTGAAAATAAATCATTGGAATGTAAACAAGGTGAAACTAAACAAATCTGGACGCAAATGCAGGAAACTTTTGTTAGTCGTGCAAGAGAAGTATGTGGATGTGCTAAAATAGGAAGTAAGAATGTCAATAGTAAATGAGGGAATGAAGAGGTGATGCAAGCCGTTCAAAGTAAAAAAGATGCGTGGTTCAATGTGCTAAAAGCCAATGATGAAGTCTCAGAAGAAAGGTGTATGGAAATATCTAAAGAGGTAAAAAGGAAGACTAAAAGTTGTATACATAGTTTAGCGATGATGACGAAAACCAACGAGACTGATGGTCAGAAAACGCGTTTAGCCGTTCGAGCACAGGAACAAGACGGGAGGCCACTATTCTCTCCATCAACTTGCATGTGTCGAAGGTCAATGAAATCGGTCGATATGATTATGTAAAAAGTTGAGGTCCTTAGCCATGGTTTCGGAATGGAGCAACATCATGCCGTTCAACAGACAGGAGGAAGACTCCCTGTACCCAGATTCTATTAAATAGACTGAGAAGAATGCCGAGGTAAGGCAAAGAAACACTGCCGTAGAAGTCTACAAGGATAATGTCCATCAGGCAGTGTCCTTCATTGCCATAGTTTAAGTGGCTACCCTAACAATTCTAGCCTAGTTATTAGCCAGTGGAAGCAGGGTTCTTCCCTTGATGTAACACAAAAAAAACTCACATTCGAAGAAAGAGTAGCTGTAGAGCCAAAAACGAGATCACGGATATCAGAATCGCTTGTAGCAGGAAGCAAAGTGGAAAGAGCCTAGCTCATCAGCAAACCACTCCCGGGTGCAGATAAGACATCAGAGGCCTTTGCGACCATGGATCTGAATCCTACCACAACCTTATAGGACCGATGAATTACTTGGTGTATAAAAATAACAGTTGGAGCTTAGTTGTGAAATTATTGCCTTACCTTGTTTAGTCTGTTATACACCTCGATCGAAAGCAGGCAGCAGCTTTGAAAAGCAAATCAATCTGGAATGAGTGGGGGTTAGCTTGTAGAACTTTTAGAGTCGCTTTTCACGATTAGCCCGAACACATTCTTGGTTCCACGAAGAGGCAGTTAGATTTTCGCTGTTCCTCAGATGAACGGGGATATTCCATTTGCCGCCTGAGTATCGTGTCCTGAAACGCGTGATAGGCTCCGCAGGAAGATGTCCTAAAGTAAGCTGGAAACCTGTATGGTCCCATTGCTGCCTTGGAGGAAATCGTGTTCCTAAACGCGTTGAAGGCTCCGCAGGGAAGATGTTAAAAGTAAGTGGCTCCTGATATGGTCCATTTTTGCCGGCCTTGAGGATCCGTGTCCTGAACGCGCTTGAAGGCTCCGCAGGGAATGTTAAAAGGTAAGTGCCTTGATTATGTCCATTGCCGCCTTGAGGATCGTGTCCTGAAACGCGTTGAAGGCTCCGCGGGAAGATGTTAAAGTAAGTGGCCTGATAAAAGTAAGGTGAATTCGCCTTCTGTTGTTATCGCCAACTAGAAAAGTTGTATGCTGCGACTGAGGACTTGAAGGAAGGGAATGACGATTTCGGAGTATTTAGGGGTCCGCTCCTCAAAGGAAAGTCAGACCGTTTCCCACCCGAAAACGATCAATAGCCGAGATAGAAGACAAGGAGATGTCGACACAGGAGGAAGTGCCCGTATCAAAGACCTGTGTTGACATCCCAATGAGAAATTTAAAATCCCCAATAAGGCCAGGCGACTCGGGCGTAGGTACCGCGATATCAAAGAAGGGAGAAGACTCTACCCTCCCTACCATATCAGCAACCAACCCCCCCCCCTCCCCCCTCCCCTCCCCTCCCACCAAAGAACGGGAGACAAGATTACCCACTCTCCATACGATGTTCCGAGACCCCGCAAGTTTCACTTCGTGAGTATCCTTTGAAGGACCCATGGATTGGGACCCCTGAATATACACCCATGACAGATACAATAGACGAAGAATTGTCGAAGGAATCTATGCGGTTGCATCCGGGGTAAGGGTTTCGGAATTAACTTGGAGGTATGGTTAATGCCGTTCAGTCCTAGGACATGTGGATTGAATTTAATATATCATATCTATTCGTATATCTCTACTCTGTGTTCGGTAGCTGCGTATCTAGTCGATGATATAGTGATATGTGGTACCTCTTCAGTCCGATATTAAGTCTCATTCGTTTAAAATGAAAATGGTAACCCTATTACGGCAAAGACGAAAGAGGAAAATGTCTGGTTCGGTTATATATGTCCATCTTTCTGGCTATGGGGCGATTTGCCCGGGTAGGAAGAGCCGCGTTTGTTTTCCCCAGGGGAAGCTGATTTCAGATACTTTCCGGGAGGGATTAGGTGTAATGGAAGTTCAGATCATCAGGAACAAGACGGTGGTATCGATCTCAGAGGGTAAACAGGTATCAACATCATTAGACACCTCATCTAGTGATACATGGATCTCAACATCTAGAATGATGAGAGGGTTTGTATGTGTTTTGCAATGGACGTAGCGTAGTGGTCTGGCGGACCATTGGGAAGGATTTTCTGAACGATTGAATCACCAAAACCACATATCATCTGAAGGCAACACGTGAGATGTAGAGATGCAAAGATTAAAAATAAAGCGGGTGATGAAGTTAGACTTGGAAAGTCTGAGGAAACGCTCTGTAGGAGCTAGTTTATTTTGACGACGAGGATGGAGACATTGCTGTCGCAGGGGATCAAGTGATGACTGAAGTGAGGATTGAGTTATAAGATCTTGCTGAGATACCAGAACATCCTCTGATGGTTTAGATGGGGAAGTCTTAGAAGCGGGTTCGTTAGGTAAGACTATTAGTTGGGGTGGAGTACCAACCATTTCATCAATAAGGGCATCAAAGCCATTATTGGAATCTGTTCTAGAATTGTCTAGGAAGGAGTCGAGTTGGAGGCCCAACAGATGTTGAATTCCGCTCTTTTTTTTCCCCCCACCAAAAATGTTCCTTTTTTTTACATCTGCTTCGCAATAAGTAAACTAGAATACATTTAACATAAATGATGAATATAAACAATGTATCCCGGGAGCGTAACCGCGGAGACTGTGTTCACCCTGTACGGAGGACCATGGGTGTGGCCTCGGAAAAGCCTCCCGGAACTCTGCGTCCAGTCCCGAATGTATGGAAAAATAATGACCGTGCACCACACGGACAAAGCGCGAAGCACAGGTTTACACCACCCAAGTGCGGGACAGCCTCCTCAGCGGTTAGCCAAGGTGTGCGGGTAACCGAAAATAGGAGTCTCAGAGAAAGACAAGAACTAAGAGTGAGATGAGTAAACAAAAAATGAAATATAACAAAAAAAAAGTGAAAGTGGCTCTTCGCAGATACAAAGTGTCTGTGCTCTCTCTCTCTCTCTTCTCTCTCTCTCTCTCGGGGTCAACGAGACCACTTTCGTAAGGGGGGGATTTGGGCATTGTGAGTGTTATTTTGTTCATAGAAAGATTTAAAATAATAATTTTAGATTTAATACGCATTCTTATAATGTATACAAATTTTATGTTCCATACGTATAATTTTTATTTTTTGTTTTCTAATATTTATTATTGATTTGTGCAGACCCTCCTTGGTGATACTGGTGAAGAAGAAAAGGGTTCCAAAATGAAAAGTAGTTCAAGAAGCAGACCTCAAACGTCAGTAACGCTTGATCAAACCATTAAAAAGAGTCATCTAAAAAACCTCAGTTGCAGATTTTGTAATTTTAGTTTTAAAAGCAATGATGAGTTGAAAAGCCATTTAAAGATACATAACAAAAGAAAGTTTAAATGTGCGCATTGTAATTTTGAATCTAATTATAAATCAAGCCTAAAAAGTCATTTGGTAATTCACAGCAACATAAAATTGTACGAAATGTAGCCTATTGCACTATAAATGTTTTTACTGAAAGAAAGTAAAGATAACATCATGCTTAAGCATGGATAATGGGTGAAATTATTTAAACTGTTCATGAAGTGGCATGTTGTATGAATGTAAACTGAAAAGTCACTTAAAAATTCATCTTCTTAATCAAAAAAATATAAAATTGTTTAAAAAGTGTTCTGCTTCGCTTTACAAATGTAAATCAGAACAGGAAAACTTAAAAATCACATCTGCTTTGTGCATCGAATATAAAAGTTATTTAACAGAAGGTGTCCTGAGGTGGCAGGAACAAAGATAGTGAATGTATGATAAAAGATCACTAAAATTCACTTGCTAAATCATTGAAAATATAAAAAATATAAAATTGTTTTAAAATGTTCTGAGTGCGAGTTATGAATGTAATTCATAAGGAAGCTAAAAATTAAACAATAATGCCTTGTGCTATCCACGAAATACAAAGTTATTTAAAATGTTCTGAGTGGAGTTATGAAATGTAACTACAAAGGACACTTAAAAAAAAAGAACATAATCAATCGTGTAAGGCATGTTCCAAATGGAGATAATTTTGAAATGTAATCATAATCCCAATTAACATAAAGGCCACATATTTAATAAAGCCATGGAAAATATAGTAACGAGTAACAAAAACATATTAGTGAAAGGCGGAAAAATTGTGCGTCGCAATCGTTCTTTAATTGAATTAAAGAACAATTAGTATTAGTTAGAAATGTGATAATGGAAAACCCAGGTAGAAGAAGGTCAAAATTGAATTTGGTGTTATGTGCAGGTTCTGCGGGGCGGTTAAATAAAACACTTTGACCGGCTTCCGGCTCCGACTTCAGTTCGTAATTATAATTTCATCTCCTTTACACATGACAATCAATTATTTTCTCTAAACTAAGTATAAATTTTTTTATGGTATTATAAATAAGATTTATTGTTAGCCGACACCTTATTTTGTTTGGAAATATTTTTTTTTTAAATTTTTTTTTATAAAAATAATAAAGAAAATGTATATTACTTTCTTCTCTCTTTTTTAAAATAAATAATTCCTATCTTGAATTATATGAAACTATGTGAATATAATTTTATTAAAAACTTTCTTAAAAAATAAACTTTAAAGACAACCTTCCTATAATGAATGGGGGCCCCTTAATTTTTCCCTCCCCCCCGAAAAATTTTTTTAATTAAAAAATAAAAATTTACTTTTTTAATTTTTTTTTGAAAAAACCCCCTGCTGAAAACATAAGCACTGAAAACACAAACGAGTTGGTGAAGTCAAAGCTGTAACTTATGTGTAAAACGCACCTCTCACCGACAAGTGTGAGGCGAAAGCTTGTAACTGGTGTAAGCCAACCTCTCACCCAGTGTGAGTGCTGAAAGCGTAACTGTGTAATGAACAATCTTTCCAAAATTTTTTAGGATTAACCGATTGTGCCTAGAAACTGTTGCGATTTATTTCTGTTTCTAGTTTCGATATGGACATATTTAAATTGTACACTTATAGATTCCCTGGCATTATATTTTTCAAAGGGATTTTTTGGGTGAATAATGTCTTTTAATTGAATGTCTGTCATTTTTCAATTTGCTTTTTGTGCGTGCCCCAGTTGGTCCCATTGCTGTCAACATTGGCTTCTGCTGTGTCAATCTGCTCGCCTGACAGAAATACCCTCAAAAAAAAAGAATTCCTGGCACCTGATGAACTATCTGGTCTCCAGACTTGGGGATTCCTGTTCGATAGTGTTTCAGGTCACAAAGAGCATCCCTAGTTTTTAATATTAGATCTTCAGGTCTGAAGATGCTGAGCACATTCTATCAACAATAAAATGGTCAAAAAATATTTTGTTTTTAGTTAACATTCTTCCCTTCCTTTTCTCCCCTTTCAAGGAATTTTTGTCATCTGCTAAAAAATGGTCTCTTTTATTTTTCTTAGATACAATAATTAGATGGCTTCCCATTCTCTATAACATCTTGTTCCAACAGATCCAAGTCCTCTGCTTTGACCGTTTGGTTTGTTTGGCAAGGTAAGGATTAATTTAAAATAAATTCTAACGATAGGTTTCAATTTTGCACTCTCATTGATTGTTGTTAGGGAGAGCGGAAAAATGCTATTGTTGTCTGCCTTGTTTAAAAAGAAATATTTTTGCTGGCAAGAGTTTGCGGTCGCACATCAATATTAACACTGTCATTGGAACATAATAAACTTTTCAATGTATTTATCATGTTCGTCATTGATGAAAATTCATCAACGAAGTACTTGTTTCGTTTTTGACTTTGAAAATAAAATCTGTAGATCACGCTTCCAATTAAATTCTTCTTCATCTGTATTATTTTAATTTTTTCAAAAAAAAGGTACTGAACATATAGTTAATCCGTAACTGTACTTAAATAATTAAGGTCAGAGAAAGCAGAAATAATATCTTTGGAAGAAATTACTATATTAGAAATAAATGAGTTGGAGCTCCAGAAGGTGTTTGAAGAGGAATAAAGCTTTCGCGAATCGTCTAAGGGTTGTAGTAAGGAGGAATATAGCTTCCGGAATCGTCCTAAGGGTGTTAGGCAAGGAGGAAATAGCTCCGGATATCGTTAAGGCTGTATGGAGGAAGGATAAGCTCCGGAGAATCGTCTGGTTGTAGAAGGAGGAAAAGCTCCGGAATCGTCTAAAAGGTGTAGCAAGGAGGAATAGCTCCGGAAACTCATCGTAAAGGTGGTAGGAGGAGGGAAATAGCTCCGGAATTATCGTCTAAGGTGTAGGAAGGAAAGCTTCGCGAATCGGTCTAAGGGAGCAAATAGGAGGCAACGGCTCCGGATTCGTTTTCTAAGGAGGTGTAGAAGGGGCAGAAAAGCTGCCGGAATCGTTCTAAGGTGGTAGAAGGAGGAATAGCTCCGGAATCGTCTAAGGTGTAAGGAGAAGGAATAGCTGCCGGATCGTCTAAGTGTAGAAGGGAAGGACAAGCTTCCGGAATCGTCTAAGGTGTAGAAGGGGGGGAACGGCTCCGGATTCGTCTAAGGTGTAGAAGGAGGAAAAGCTCCAGGTTGGAGGGAGGTGGAAAAGGAGGAATAGCTCCGGAATCGTTTAAGGTGTAGAAAGGGAGAAATAGCTCCGAAATCGTCTAAGGTGTAGAAGGAGAAAGCCTTCCGGAATCGGTCTAAGGTGTAGAAGGAGCGAACGGGCTCCGATTCCCCGTTCTAGGAGTGTAGGTAGAAGGAGGAAAAGCCTCCGGAATCGGTCCCTAAGGTGTAGAATGGAGGAATAGCTCCGGAATCGTTCTAAGGTGTAGAAGGAGGAAAGGCTCCGGATCGTCTAGAGGGTTGTAGAAAGGAGGATAAGCTCCAGGAAATTCGTCTTAAAGGTTGTAAGGAGGAGGAAAATAGCTTCCGGAATTCGTCTACAGGTGTAGAAGGAGGAAATAGCGCTCCGGGAATCGTTCCTAAAACCCTGAACGGTGTAGATAAGGAGAACGGCTCCGGATTCGTCTAAGGTGTAGAAGGGAGGAAAAGCTCGATGGAATCGTTCTATAAGGTGTGAAGGAGGTAATAGCTCCGGATCGTTCTAAGGTGTAAGAAGGAAGGAGGAACGGCTCCGATTCGTCGGGTGGTAGAAGGAGGAAAGCTAACGGACAATCGTCTAAGGTGTAGAAGGAGGAAAAGCTCCGGAATCGTCTAAGGTGTAGAAGGAGGAAACGGCTCCGGATTCGTCTAGGGTGTAGAAGGAGGAAAAGCTCCGAATCGGTCTAAGGCGTAGGAGGAGGAATAGCTTCCGGAATTCGTCTAAGGTGTAGAAGGAGGAAAAGCTCCGGAATCGTCTAAACTCTAAGGTGTAGAAGGAGGAACGGCTCCGGATTCGTCTAGGTGTAGAAGGAGGAAAAGCTCTGGAATCGTCTATGGTGTAGAAGGAGGAATAGCGTCCGGAATCGCTAAGTGTATTAGAAAAAAACAAAGGTTTGGAGTGAAGAAGAGTTGAGGCTTTCTTAGCGGAAGGTAAAGCGGCAGCTTGCGTCTTCGGAAAAGATAACTGGATGAGGGGAAGAGGGAAGAAGCAAAATTGGCAGAAAGGGACGTGAGGGAGGAAGCAGAAAAACAGTAAAGAAATTTTTTGGCACTTTCTATCGGAAGAAGAGAGTTTTTTTTTAGTGTCAGGGAGAAACGATTTTGCATGATTTTTGGTATAAAATATAATATTGTGGAGGCCTTCTGGAAGGTTTTTGAAGACTAGGGTAATTCCTAAGGCAGCGTCCCTGTGCCAAATGCACGAAAGAACGTTTTAGAGAATTTTAAATCAAGAATTTGTTATTTTTTAGTTGGAGGGAAAGAATATATGGAGTGCACGCCTTCGCGCCAGAGAGAATGACCTCAGTAATACCCTCAGCACACTCGGAGTTCAGAAGGCCCTTGCAACGTGCACGGAGCAGAAGCAAGAAGAAGGAATGGGATAATCAAAAAAGAGAACAACAGAAAGTCAAGAGTCCTGACACAGCTAACAGATACCGAAGTGCCAAAACGAGGGTTTCCTCACCTTCAGGTCCGACGAGAGAAGTTCTTTCCTTTGCGAAAACTGAAGATATGAAAAGGGATTACTAGATGAAGAAAAGGATTGGAGGAGGAGAGTTTAAACCAGAAATATCAAGGACAAGGAATTAGGAGTTTATGAAAAAGGTCTTAGAATGTTGGGAAGGGGGGGGGGTTTCATCTCCAGGAACTATAGCATCTGGGTACGAAGTAGGGAGCTGCCACCAACTGTTTTGAGGTCAAGATAGAAAAAGTGTAGGCAAGTTCACCCTAGCTTTCCATTTTGAGGTAAGACTTGCTCTCCTTACTTTGCCATATGCAAACCAATGGGTATGTTTTCTTTATGTCGTAACGTATGGAATGTCATGAATGTTGTGGGTATTCAATTATAGATATGCATATTAACGTTACTGATTGTTTTTTTCAATCACGTATGCAACTCCCAATAGTATGGTTTTGCATTCCAAGTAAGGTATTACTTGAAATGGAAGACATGATATTGCACTTTTCATGTCGCAACATTTAGCATGCCAATGAACACTAAGATTTTTATTGATATGCATATTATGTTGCTAATGTTTTCATACAGTTTGCATTCCAACAATGGTATTGATTCGCATCCACACTGAGTCGCAACAATTGGTATGATTCGCATCCCCACTGAGGATTGCGGTTCTCAGAAGGATTACAGGTCTACATTGTAAAAGGCGCATTATACCATAGCATGCTGTATTCCCATGAAGATCCAAGATATTCATTGGAATGCATCCATGTTATGTGTATACACTACGTGCATGCATATTTTAATGGCCCAAGCTGATAGTTATTTATTACAGTTTGGGGCCCCAGTTTCTGTTCAAGTACATTTTGTATACCATAAAAAGGAATGGAGTACTGAGTAGTTGTGGGAGAATAAAAACTATTTGGTATTGAAGACTTTCTGTAAACCTGCTGCCATCAAGAAACTTCAATATTATTATATATATATATATTATATATATAATATATATAAAATTATAAAATATAATATATATATATATATATATATATATATATATATATATATATATATATATATATATATATATATATATATATATATATATATATATATATATATATCATATATATATTTCTTTCTTTCTTCTTCACCTTCCTCTTTGCCCTCAGATTGTGTGGGATAAGGTGCGCTACAAGCATCGGAAAAAGAAAAGCAGTAGGAGAACATGGCAACAACGTCGAAAAGAAAGCCAGCCTTACCGCCCCCTTCTGTACGGCATTAGTTAGTGAGAGCATCGTCACAGACAGAAATGCCACCCTAAGAGCATCATAGGGGACCGCGACGGACCCCTCCACTATGGTAAATCGTCAATTAAGGGTTCAATCCTCCCTTGGCGCAGGTGGGCCACAACCATGCCCCATACAAAACCCCGCCATTCTCTCCTATCATGCACTTTTATTCTCGCCTTGCTGCCAAACTCACATTTCTCTCCTCAGCACATTCGTTCACCGACTCAATCCACTTTCCTCTTCGGTCTTCCCAGCGGTCGGTTTCCACAAACACCAGCCTCCTCCACTAGTACATCCGCTTTAACACCGGCTATCATGACATCCTTTCCACATGACCAACCATCTCAAAGATACTTTCATTTATTTCTCATTTACCCTTTCTTCACACCACAACAACCTCTCTATATGTTCATTCCTCATTTTTATCAATTCTTCTCACGACGACTAGCATGCCCCCCTAAGATTGTCCATCTGAACACATTGAACTTACGATCTATACTTCTTATTCCAGACCATAGTCTCACTAACATACAATACATTAACACAGGTTAACAACATACCCTCCATGTAAGACTCTAAAGCGCACTCAGCTTAGTCCCTTTACATCCACCACGATTTAATTGCACCAGCAAACCTTCCCTGCCATTCACAACTTTCCCTACTACAGCTCTGCATCTCCGTTCCCTTCTCATCCAACACATACCCTAAATATTTACTCAGACACTTGTTCCAGCTGCTCACCATCTACATAACTTCACACTGAGGACTATCCTCGACTCACAACCATTAACCTTACTCTTATCTACGTTTTACTTTCAACCCTCCTATTACATACCCTGCAAATCTCTCTCCAATCCTCTCAAACTCTTCTTCAGATTCTCCAACAGAACCAAATCATCCGCCTATAATAGGTAGGGCCCTCCAATCCTCTCCATTCTCCATCATTAACACCATTTCCTGCCATCCCCCCATCGAATTCTTTCATAACCCCATCCATATACACATTGAATAAACCCAAGGAGACATGAACACAACCATGTCCTCACTCCGGCTAATTAATCCTAACCAATCACCATTGAGACACCATTTATTCTTACACACGCTTCACTCTATCGACATACATACTTTTGATTCCATCTCAGAAGCCTACCACCAACCACCATATATCACTAATACTGCCATAACGCTTTCCCTATAACCTCTATCATACGCCTGTTTGGTAAATCCATTAAAATAAATATAATTTTATTCTTCCTTCTCCCTCATTTTCTCAATCATTTGTTTCAATGTAAATTTGATCCACCATCCTCTACGCACTCCTAAACGCAGCACCTTGTTCTTCACCACCCAGTCCTCAATCACTCGACAACACTCCTCAACCAAAATACCAGCAATATACCTTCCCTACAACACTCCATAAACTTATTCCCCTATATATTTCTACAGTTCCCTTTTTCTCCTTTACCTTATATAAGGGTACTATTACCTGCTCTCCTCCAATCCCTTGGAACTATACCCTCCATAAATCGCTTTATTACACAACTTCCAAATCCAATCATCACCATACTCGCCTCCGCTCTTGATCATTCACTAGTAATATTCATCTATACCTGCAGATTTACCATTCTTCAACTTTCTCAATCTACCCATTACCTTCTCTTACAATAACGTCATCCCCAAATTATCTATTCCTTTTGCACCATCAAAACCACACACATCCACTAACACCTCATCATTACTGTTAATAATTGTGGCAGGTTTTCGAAGTGTTCTTTCCACACTTCCCTCACATGCCTTCATCAGTTACAAAAGCACTCATTCCCTTATTCATTATTAGCAGATTCCCCTTATTCTCATTCTTTAACCTTTCGCGCTACCTTCCAGAAGAGCTTCCTATTCGCTTGTATGTCCTCATTCATACCTCCTTCCAAACTGTTTCATTTACCTCTTGTTTTCTCCTACGTATCACCTTTTAGTATTTTTTTTCCTCCTTATTATATAATTCCAACATCTTTCTTTTGAAACTTCATCATTTTGCCTTTTAGTACATTCAACCCACGCTTCTTTTTTTACCTTTAATCGCTTTCATCAC
>JABUQX010099599.1:22500-29046 GCA_015478945.1 Trachelipus rathkii
CCGGTACATCCGATTACGTCGATACATTTTCATATAATGTGGAAAAACAATACTGATAAATGGAATTTCAATAAAGTTATAATATTAATTACTATAAGGCAAATAGATTTATGTTGTTTCTGTGCTATCTCTTTTAGATTTAATATATATATATATATATATATCATATATAATATAATATATATATATTATATATATATATATATATATATATATATACTATATATATATATATATATATATATATATATATATATATATATATATATATATATATATATATATATGCAACAAGGGAATATTTCCGTAATGATGGCAATTATTATTATTAAATTTGTTGGAATAAAAGGTGTCTTAATTAAATCGGAGAGTTATTTTTGCTAATCATTATAGGTTATCGCGTATGCACAGTATGCGAATTTCTCATGAACCTCCAAATTTTCAATAAAACCGTGTAGTTTCGATGCTGAAATTGCATTCTATGGCAGAAATTATGTACTTGTTTTCATTGAGACCGTCATCCAGATCCAAAACGTTGTTTCCTGGCAATCCTACTTACAATGTCTACTTACGGCAGACAAGAACGGTACGGTGCATTCTACATATGTACAACATTTTTCATTAAAGAGCACACATTGTGCACGGTCTGCATCTCTGCGATCCAGGACGTTGGTGTAGTTCGTAGTCCAAATGTGTTCCATGTTTGACAAAAAACTTGACGGGCAGCTCCGTATTTTGTGGACGGACGAGGCCAGGTTTACCAATATTAATAACTATTAATAGTACCTAATATAAACGTACGCTGTATATGGGGGTTTCGGCCCTCATTCACGATGTTCTAAAAACCCTATTACAACTAACATTTTGTTGTAACTATTACGGCAGCAGCAAGTATTTTTCCGCGTGTATTGAGATGGTTAACTACCCTTTGGAAATGCGAGATGACTGTCCTCTATGATGCCAATACTTTTTGCCATACAAATGGCAATTTAATTATCGAACCCACACTGGTTTTACTGAAAATGTCGAAGTTCATGAGCATTCGCATACAGAGACCCTCTTTTATTCCTACAAGTTTTTCTAAATAATTGACATCAAACTTACGAATTTTTTCCTCATTCCTTTCCTTTCTCGTGCGGCATTATATGCACACACAACAGACACACACACACACACACACACATATATATATATATATTCATAATTATATATATTAATATATAGTTCATATATATATATCTTTATACATAATATAATCATATATATATATCAGTGGCGTAAATAACGCCCCCGCAGGCCCCGCGGTGCGGGGGGGCGCAGGAACCGAGAGGGCGCACGGCGGGTAAGAGGAATGAGCACATTTTCTCGATGAAAACTCCATAATGAAAGCTCTCTCTCTCTCTTCTCTCTGTTATATATATATAATATATATATATATATATATGACATCATAATAACGATGTCAAATTGTAATTTAGTATTCAGAGGGCATCGTGAAGATACAAGAAACATTGATAGTAAATCTGGAAACTTTCTCAATACTATTTTGATTTGTTATCCAGGTATGACCCGCTTCTTAAAAGTCCCCTGGAGAATGAGAAAAGCAGAACAAAATATATGAGTGCTCCTATTCATAATGAACTCGTTAGTTTGGCTTCACAACATGTGCTCCGTGACATAATAAGTGAAACTCAAGATGCGCCCTTTTTTTTCTCTTATTTTAGATACGACCTAAGATATTTCTAAAACTGACCAACTGTCAGTAGTAATAAGATATGTCTGCATCAGCTACGATGAAAAGAAGCTTCAAAAAATGAGTCATTCCTGGGGTTTATCCCCATAACAAATCAAAAGGCCGAAGGTTTAGAAAGTGAAGTGTGTAAGTTTTTGGAAAGCAATAACATTTCAATTAAAAAGTGCAGAGGGCAGGGCTATGATGGTGCTGCTGTTATGAGGGGGAAGTACATTGGACTGCGGACCAAAATCAAGCGAAAGTCGCCTAATGCAGAGTATGTGCATTGTGCAAATCACAACCTTAACTTAGTCTTGAATGATTCGTTAAAGGAGATTACTGAAATGATTGTTTTTCATGATGTGATTAATGAGATATATGGGTATTTCTAAGTAGAGTCTTCCCAACGATGGCAATCACTGAAAGAACATTTCTTCCAAGAAACTACATGGTCAGACGAAAATTAAAAGACTGTGCCCCCAACTCAGCTGGTCTTTCGAGGTTTCGATATTGCTTGTTGGTAAGTTAAAGTTAATTGCATTTATAATTGTTGAATATGTTTATCAAAAATCATCCTAACTTCAACAAAGAGCTCTGAAGTAGTTAAGGCGACAGCATTAAGAAGGCAAATGTCTACTTTTCCCTTCATTTTAATGCTTGTGTTTCAAAGCAAAATTTTGGAAAGTATTAACATCACTTCTAAAACACTCCAAAAATCAGACATATCCCTGGATGAAGCTTCCCCTCTTTTAGAAAGGTGTGTCACGAAACTAAACGACAGTTGCAGGGAGAGTATGTACACAGCTAGTGTGGAAGAGGCCCAGGAAATTGCAAGAAGCTGGAAAAGTGAGACTTCATTAAACTTAAACGCAAAAGCAAAGTGACAAGCTTCTTTGATGAGCTTTCTAAAGATGTTAACTTCATTGATCCTTTGCACAATTTCAGGGTGAGGTTTTTTTACAGAAACATTGATATACTAATAGGCCAAGTGAATCGTAGGTATTAGATATGAGGAAGGTGAAACAGATGTTTTGCTTTTTGAGCCCTACAGCCCTTACAGAGCAAACAGATAAAGAAAGAGCTCATGGAGTCTGCTGACAAGTTTTACAAAAAATATGAAGCCGACGTGACAAGTTCTTTAGTTACCGAAATTGTCTGCCTCAGAAATGTTGTGGCAAGTGAAATAAAGAAAAGAAAAAAGAAATCAATATTAACTGTGGAAGAATCTTTGTTGATTGAAAAATATGTTGTCCTTGTAGTATTCAAGAAGTGTGTACAGCTTTTATAATGTTTCTGACACTTCCAGTAACTTCATCATCTGCTGAGAATCTTTTTCAAACATTAAACTAATAAAAAGTTATTTGAGAAGTTACCATGGAAACGACCGTAAGGTTTAAGTAATTGGCCTGTACTTGCATAGAGTAATGGCATCGGTTGCGCGCACTACTGGACTTTGGAGAAATTAGTGCGAACTTTTGTGATGCAAAGAGACGAAGGGGATTAATGATCATTTAGAAGATTTAATGTCAAAGTTAAAAAGTATATAATGTTGTATTGTTTATTAGCAAGTTTTTGCTTTACTTTTACAAATAACAGTAATGTAAAAGTGTTTTAAAAATGCACATCTCTATTATATATAATAATATATAATATATATATATATATATATATAATATATCATATATATATGATATATATATATCTAATTATATATATATAATATATATATATATTATATAATATATATAATATATATATATATATATATAATATATATATATATTATATATATATAAACCCTTTTTTTGTTTTCATTGTAATCACCTACTGGTTCTTTTTGGTAATGCCTAATCGTGACATTTTTTCTTTGATATGAACAGAAAACTTTTTTTGTCCTTCACGTTTCCAAAACTCTATCCACCCCGTTCATGACTAAAGGGGGCGCACAAAATAAGTCGCGGGGGGGCCCGCAACTGCCCTTCGTTACCACTGATATATATTATATATCTATTATATATATTATATATATATATATATATATATTATATTATATATATATATATAATATATTATATATATATATATATATATATTATATATATATACAGGGTGTTTTACGAAAATAGGGGGACAAATTTGGGGGATATATAATCTTTGTACCATTACAAGTGGTTTTGTCTTAAATAAAGTTACCTGTAAAGTCCCTCATTTAGTAGGTAAATGAAATGAGTTAGGAAGGTGGAAGATGTATGATGTGAATATTGGTGTTTATGTTCCGTGTGTGGTTTTTATTATTATTATTATTTATTATTTAATTATTATTATTATTAATTATTATTATTATTATTATTATTATTAATTATTATTATTATTTATTATTAATTATTATAAATAATTATATTATTTAATTATTATTATTATTATTATTATTATTATTATTATTATTATTATTATTATTAATTAAATTATTATTATTATTATTATTATTATTATTATTATTTTATTATTATTATTTATTATTATTATTATTATTATTAATTCTATTATTATTATTATTATTATTATTTTTAATTATATTATATTTATTATTATTTATGATTATGATTATTATTATTATTAATTATTAATTACTTATGTATTATTATTATTATTATTATTATTATTATTAATTATTATTATCTTAATTATTATTATTATTATTAATATTATATTTTTATTAATTATTATTATTATTAATATTATTAATTATTATTATTATTATATAATTAATTATATTATTATTATTTATTTATTAATTTTATTATTATCAGTTATTATTAATTTTTTATTATTATATTGTGATTAATATTATTAGTATTATACTTCTTTGTTATTATTATTCATGTTCCTATTCGTATATTACTATTGGATCATACGTAAAGTATTCACATTATACAAGATGAATTAGCTGTTATCAAAGCATTGAACGTATTTTTTAGTAGTAATTCGGTATTAGGTTAGTATTATTATGATTGCGCATTTATTATTTGTATTATTAATTGTTTTATTGGCTTTGTATCGTTTCCCGAGATAAATATGCTCGACTCCTACGCACAAGTATTTATTGTATGTATCATCCTTGATAGTAATTTGGTGTCTCTAATTAGGAAGAATATCAGTGTCCATATCTAGAGACAGCAATACCCTGTTTTATAGGTTACTACTTTACGTTGCCAGAGTTCCGGTAAGGCCGATCGTCCATCTACGGAACATAAACACAATATTCACATCATACACCTTGCACCTTTCTAACTCATTTACCTACTAAATGAAGAAATTTCCTGGTTTTTTTTTAAGACAAAACTTTTGTATCTTTAAAAAGATAATATAATATCCTCCAAGTATGTAACCTATTTCGTAAACACCCTGTATAATATATATAATGAGACCTGTTGTGTTTTAAATAGGCAGAATGGGTTCATTTTTTAATTTCAAAAAATAAGTAAAACCATTAAAAAAAATTGCTAGAGCATTAATAAATAAGCATTTATAGCAACTTTAGATGCTATTGCAATGCATGGCACATTGAAAGCGGTAACTGAATGCTTAGTTTAAGGGGCCTTCCGCTCGACCGTTTGCGCCCACTGATCCCATGAGTTGCTGGAAAAATAAAATATAATCCTTTATTCTTTTAACGTAACAATAAGTATATATAAGCATATAAATTTTTTAACATAATTGAAGCATCTGGCGTATTAGTCCATGAGTATAAGATTTTCAGAAACATACCTCTTTTTCCAGGCTCAATTTTCTAAAATTGTATTTTTTTAAAACTTTCGTTCACTACAGGATATTTAGCAAACATTTCCTTCTAAGTTTCATGATAAATCTGTGTAAATCAGCCTGAGTGTCTTCATAATTGATAATTTCGTCCCTAGTTATAAATATGGATATTTGAGGCTACTTTTTTCATATAAAAATTTTAAAAACAAAGTTTTTAAAAAGCAGAATATTAATAAGTACATTATTTCATAACTATCTATTAAAAAAAAAAAAATAAAAAAAAAATAAACATTCCCTAAACAAAGCATGGCCATAAATCACACCAACAAATGTACCGATCAAGAGTACCCGATGATTTTTCGGTACCGGTACACAAAAAATTTGATTGGACGATACCGTTACATCGGTACTTTTCAAAAGTGTTGGGCGATACCGGTATCGGTACAAAAAGTATCGCCCGATACATGTACCCGATACATGTACCGCGGTACTGCCCATCTCTGTATATATATATAAACTCGCGGACAAAATGTATCACCCATAATTATAATGTAAAATCTTTCATTTTTGGAAATGTAGAGCTAGGGTTTGGTTTTATTTGGGTCATACCTAACTTCGGAGTGTATACCGTATGTAACTACACCGTATATGGAACTAAATGGCATAATAAAGACAACCAACCAAATTAGGAAATCCCGAAAGTTCGTTCATAGGAGAACAAGATGTCAAGGCACCAACCAACTAACGAAACAAATCCTATGCTGCAAGTCGTAGCTTGACAAAGACTGTCACAATGGAAAAACATCGTCAGAAAAGAGGAACGTACCATAGGAGTTATCACACTGTCGGAAGCAGGCCATTCTCCTAGACAGGTGTAGCTACTCGGGGTAAATCCAATCGAGCGGTCAAGTCCGATCCATTCGTCGGTTCAGGGACAGACTGGCAGCAAACGCTAGACGACCCATGGTCAGGGTTGCCCGAAGCGGCGACGTCCGAGAGAGATGACAGATTCCGCTCCGTCTGGCAAAGTGCTTCGTGATCGGTTTACCAAC
>JABUQX010099600.1:0-17500 GCA_015478945.1 Trachelipus rathkii
CAGTTGATGATTGATGTGTTGTTATTGAAGTATAATTATATATATAGGTATATATATATATATAGGTATATATATATATAATATATATATATATATATATATAGTTATATATCATATATATATATATATATATATATATATATAATAATAATAATAATATATATATATATAGTATATATTAGGTATATATATATATATATATATATATATTATATCAGCGTGACTCCAGTAGTTTTTATTACTGCGGGTTTCTCCCTCTCTCTCTCCTCTCTATGATATATAATATGAGATATATGAGGCTTAGATAGTATATAGGAGGTAGTGATTAATATTAGTAGTATATATAGTTTATATGTATTAATTATATTATATATTATATATTGAGTAGTATGATGAGGTAGTATGTAGTAGTATACTATAGCTAGTACGCGGTACGTATAGTAGATTTATTAGCATACTATATACTGAGGTTGTTTTTAACATCCACAAATAGAAGAGTTTGTTACTCATGCAGAAAACTTGAGTTATTGCATTATTTATTACATAAGTTTTTTTATTATTAAAATTTATTAATGGTAACTGTTTTTGTTTTTCTTTCATTATTCTTTATTAGTATTTTTTTTAGTTAATTCATTATGTATTATTATTATTAATAATTATTATGTATTAGGTTATTAATAATTCTCATTATCCTCTTTACTCTAATTATTTTTCTTATTAGTGACTGCGATTACCTTCGTGTTTTTTTTTTAATTTATTTTTACTTATAAATATTGTTTGTTTTAAAATTATTATTTGACTATTGTATAGTATTTACAATACGAGTGCCAACCGGTTAAATCAGACACGGCAGTTAGGTAATTTAAGAGAGTTTGATTATGTATTTTTGATACGAATGGTGCATTAAGACCAATAAATGTTTATCTATTATAGAAATTTTATGATATTGAAGAGAGACTCGCGCGAGAGTATATTTTATACGAATATACTGACGGTAAGGGATATAAGAAAAACATTGTAAAAAAATTAAAATTCACGAAATGTGTATAGTGTATACTTTCTTAAAATTTTCTCTCCGCTATTTTTCGGAGAATCGAGCTGTCACCACGTTTTATAATTATATTGAAAAGTAAATAAGGCATTATGAAGTGGCGGATTGTTTCTTACACTCTAGTTTGAAGAATATTTTAGACAATCTCTTTAAATTTGATGATCGTAATAATTTTCTTTCTAATGAATACCAAATTTTTCGCAAAAGAAGAAAAATGAGAATTTTGTCGTAATGAAAATTTGTAGATGCGAGTCCAATCCTTTTCTATAATTATAAACCTCGTGTCTAGGAGCGCTTTGGAGCAGCGCGCAGTTGAATGAGATCGGCCTACTGGGATATATAGTATAATGTATATATAGTTGATAATTCTATATATATAATTAATCCGTATAATGACTAGTGAGTATAATACATGATATTATTAGTAGTTACGTATATGATGTGTGATAGTAGTATATGAGTTTTATTGTATATGAGTATATTATACATGAAGTATATATTATATTAGGATAATATTAGCTAGCTTAAGTTAAGTAGGTATATGGTGTGATTGGTTACTATGAAAGTTTATAGAATAATATATATTTTATTATCATGGGAATTAATTATAATATATGAATATAGCGTAAGGTAATTGTCTTATAGTATAGTAATATAGGTATATATAAGGGACTAACATAAATAAAGAGTTAATAAGTCGGTATATAGTATATATATATATATATATATATATAGTAATATATTATATATCTATATTATATATATATATATATATATGGGCCCTTTTTGTAGTTCTTTGAAGATATTTTTGTTTCTTGATGTAGGCCTCTATATGAATTGGATAATGATTTAAAAGTTATGAAACAAATGATTTATTCTATGAATAAGTAATAAAACTTGCCCAAAAGTTGAGATACTCTTTTTCTTTATAAGTAGAATGTGGATGTCACTGACTTTTCCTGAATTTGACTCCCTTTTGAATTCTGCGTTTTCTTGTAATTTGATATTTGGAGGAGCTCGGGAGAGAGTATCTTTTAGTGAGTCTTCTATTTCTTCTGAGTGTCTTCTGATTTTGTATCTGACTGAGTATCTCAATGAAAGGTGGATTTATATACAATATTTGATGTACTTGTGCAAAAATTTTGCTTGCGGAAATTTTAGCATAACTTTAAACAAAAATAAATTATTATTTTTTTTTTTGTGAATAGTTACAATTGAGGGTGCTACATTACTTCCCACTCTAAACACGGAGTGGTAAAGTATATAAATACATAATATAAAAGAATAATAATCATTCAAATGCATAAATATTTGGGGGCATTCGAAAATGCATACAAACATATAAAACATTTCAATGACTAAAAATAATAAAAATATATAATGTTAAAGACATTCAAATATATGCATATCTGCTTATGCCCTTAAACATAAGTACACACACAAACATTTGAATGCATAAAAATACAAAATGTACAATGTAAAATTGTATACATAAAAATACAAGAATGTTATATATAAAATGAAAGGTGCATTCAAACACAAGCATATTTGGTTATATCCGTTAGAAATAAACAAACACACAAACATTTGAATACATAAAAATACAAAAATGTTTATACATAATTATTGATATAGAGCAATTGAGTTATTGACAAGAGTTAAATAGGCCATATCGATGGAACCGTTGAATCCAAGGAAAGGTCTAGTATAAGGCGTTTCCTAATGTATCCATGATTTGATCATGCGCAAGGAGTGTGTGTCAAAACTGTAGTTGACGAAAAAGAAACATTGGCGTGACATATGTAGAGGCAAAGTTGCCTGAAACTTAGGTCCTTTATTTGAAAGATTTCTTCATAAATAAAAGGGAGCTGGGACCCATTTGGAATTCGAAAAGGAATCTGAGTTCGTAGTGGAATCCAAAATATTTGAGTTCTGCCATATCCAAACTTAAGATAATGAGAGAAATCTATACCGAAAAGGAAGTTTTGCTATGTCTAACGATGAATCCTCGAACTGTGATATTTGTGAAAAGATGAAGACCATAATCCAAAATTGAAATGAAAATGAAAATGAAGTAATGAAATAAATAATGTTCGTTTGTGTGAGTCATCTTCTCGGAGTGTTCTGATTGGGATTTTTAGTATTATTGTATATTTTTCTTTTTCTTCGTTTTGGTTTTCTTTTGGAGACAAACTTTTCTTGGCGAGGATGAAGGAGTTAATAAGATTGTTCGTAATAAGAAGTTACTGGTGAAATGCTGATCAGAAGGTGCTCAGAAGGCGCTGGGTGTTCCACTTCCGATATTATATATATATAGGGCCCTTTTAAATAGCTCTTTGATGTAGAGTTTTGATTCTTCTTGGTTCTTGTTGTAGGCCTCTATATGATTTTTGGTGATGATTTAAAAATCATAAACAAATAATAATTTATTTAATAAAATATAACAGTCTCCCCTTTATTGAGATTTTCTCTTTTTCTTAAGTTTCGATGAGTAGTCACAGAGTTTTCCTGCGTTTTGCCTCCCTTGCTTGAAAGTTGCATTATTTTTGTAATTCGGATTCTTTCTTCTTATGAACAAGCAAGAGAGTAGAAGAGAATCTGGGAGAGAAGTCTCTGAGAGAAGTGCTCAACAAAGATGAGGAGAAGCCTTTTATACATTTTGTTACTTACTTATGTCAAAATTTTGCTTACGCAACTTTTGACATAAGTATGAACATAAATTTTAATTTTTATAAATTTTTTTGTTAACTGTTACAATTTGAGGCTACTATATATATATATATATATCTATAGTATATATATATATTATATATAGTATATATATATGTATATAATATATATAACGTATTAATTGATAGATGGTATATATATATATAGTAGTATATATTAATATATATAGTATATATATTAATATAAGTATATAAGTATTATATATATAGTACTATATATAATATTTGAGATTGGTTAAAATTTTTGTTCTCTCGTCCAAACCAAAAATCTCTTTTCAACCGTTGAAAATTCAAAAATTGTATTTCGTTTTTTCCCAGCTCTCTCTGGCAAAACTCTTAAGTAAAAAATTCTTCCTCTAAATCTTTACTTGCTTCTTTAGGTTTCTTACTTTTTCCAGATAGATTTTTATAACTATTTGACTTTGATTCCTTTTTGTTCTTTGGAGATGATTGCAGAGATTCTTCCTGCAAAATTTCAGATGAATGTTTTCTTTTTGTATTTTTTGTCTCCTTTTTTCGAGCTCCACCTGATTTAGGAATGTTATCAATGACATAATTTAAAATGGGTGCTATTTCAGTTATTGAGGATGATTTGCAGAATCATAAACTGTAATAGAAAAATTATTATTATTATATTTACAAAATTATTATTTATTATTATTATTATTATTATTATTATTATTATTATTATTTATTATTTATTATTATTATTATTATTATTATTGATTATTTTATTATTATTACGTTTAATTATTATTATTATTATAATATTATTATTATTATTATTATTATTATTATTATATTATAAAAAATTATTACTATTATTATTATAATGTATTATTAATGTAATTCTTCATTTTTATTATTATTATTATTTATTTGTTTATTTTTCTGTGGGGCGAGCATATATATATATATATATATATAAATATATAGTATATATAATATATATATATAGTATATAATATTATATACTATATAATATATATATTATCATGATATATAGTAATAGTATATATGAAATAATTACTAATATAATATATATTGGTAAATTATATATATATATATAATATATATAGTAAGTATTATAAGATAATGAGTAGATGTTCAAATATTCGCATGTAAATAATCGCAATTCTATACAGAGTTAAAGAAAGAACATATAATGGGAAAGGTAAAGAATTTACTGCCTCCTCTGGGATTGAACCAACCGCTTGTTGCGCGAATGAGGGAAATATATCCGATGTATTTTACTACTCGAGGGCTATCCTCAACCCCAGAAAAAAGTTGGGTTCAAGAACAGTTTTTAAAGCAACCGAGCTCCCGTCAACGGACTACTCACCAGGTGTCCAGCCTGTCCTATCCCTCGTTCTTTTATATTGTAGATGTTAAATATTCAAATATAAAATCGCAAATATATAATTGACTGTTACAGGCATAACATATAATTGATTCTTGAACTCAAATTTTTTGGGTTGGGGATAGCTCAGTCGTAAAGGATCGAGCATATTGTCCTCATGTCGCAACAAGGGTGGTTCCAATCCCAGAGAAAGGCAGTAAATTCTTTTATCTTCCCATCTATAATGTTCTTTCTTTAACATCGTAGTATGAATTTGCGATTCATTTGCAATAATTTAACATCTTACAACTATAAGAACGAGGGATAAGGACAGGCTGGACTCAAGAGATGGTCCGGCGAAGAAGTAAGAGCTAGATTTCTTTTACTAAAGTTTAAACGCTGAGCCCAACTTTTTTTTTTATGAAGTTGGGGAAAACAGAGCATCCTAAAAGCATCGGGTATATTGTGCTCATTCGCAACAGGCGGTGGTTTCAATCCCAGCAGAAAGGCAGTATAATCTTTACTTCCCCATTGATAATGTTTCTTTTCTTTAACATAATATATAATATGGATCATAATATACTATATATATATATATAATATTATATAGTTATAGATATATAAACATGTCATTAGTATATATAGTAAATAATATATATATATATAATATTATATATAATATATATAAATTATATATATATATATATTATTATTAATATGACAGTCATTTATATATATATATACTAATATATATAATTATATATATAGTATGATATATATATATATATATTATATATATAGGCGTTTATTAAATTATATATATCTAGCCCACTAGTATATATACGTATATATATATACTATAGTATATATATATTATATAGTATTATATAGTATAATATATAATATAATGTCCCCAAAAGTAAGTGTACTGATGTCGATTATTTTATTATGTATTGGACTTACCGTGAAATTACAAGTTTATCTCCTTTCGAAGTCATGAGCCCTTAGGAGGTTACACATCGGTATTCCAACGTTTCTTCATATTACAATAGCAGTACCGGAAGTAATTTTCCTGAAGTGGTGTTTAGTTCACGTATTAAAGTATTTTTTGCATGCTCTTTGCCATCGTCACATAAATGATGATCCTCAGTACTTCATTTCAATTGGGAGGAGTAGAAAATGCAGCACGGAAATAATATCTGGGCCTGTATGGAGGATGTGGAAGTACTTGAATGTTTTTCTTTCGCCAGAAATTCAATAATTTTGATGGGCCTAGTGGTGAGATGAGCGCGTTATCGTGGTGCTTCGCACCCAATTCGTCTGCAATGTCTGTTCTGATTCGCTGAACTCGTTTTCGAAGTCCTTCCCAGTCCTATGTAAAAGGTATTTTGATTAACTGTCGTGTCCTGAAAGGTACAAATTCCTTTGTGCAACAATACCACGGATGTCGAAAAAAACAATAATCAGTTTTTCACCTTGGACTTGCTCATATTTGCTTTCTTCGGACGAGGAGAATTTTTTGTGTGCCATTACGCACTTTGCCGTTTGGTTTCTGGGTCATACCAATAAACCCATGATTCATCGCCTGTTACTAAACTTTATCCAAAAAAATTGTGCTTCATTTCGAGTCTTTCAAGTAAATCTTGACAAATTTTGACTGTTCGCTTTCTGTCTTCACATGACAGTCTTTCGGCACTAGTTTTGCACAAAATTTTTCGCATGTGCAACTGGTTTTCGGTAAAATTTCTGGTGAGTCTGGCAATTTTTTATCAAACCAGTTTCCTTCTGCAATCACTCTGAACACTGAACTCGGCGGTCTCTCTCCATCACAGCTCTAGCACTTCCACATTTTCATCATTTGTTGACGAGATTGGTCTTGTCCACAACGAGGGTCGTCTTCACATTTTCTCGGTCCCTCATTTTGAAAGCTTTTGTGTCACTTTAAAAACCATAAAGTTCTCGTTTAGAGTGGCATCCCATAAGCTTCGTTTTAAAGAGCAATCGGTCTTCAGTGGCAGACTTGATTATCATTTCACAAAAGATTTGATAGCTTCCACTGTCAATATTTACACTGCATCGCAAAAAATGTAAGAGATAGAAACACGCCCCTTACACAAAAAGATGTAGTGCAAAAACGTAACGAGGTCTAGAACATACGCCCATAACATAACAGATGTAAGTGCCGAGCTGAACTTTATAAATTGGTTTAAAACTGGTACTGGATAGTGCAACCTAGGTAACTAGCTCCCACTCGTATAACGTCACGGAGGAGCTAACATTACTCAGTCGTTCAATGGGATATTCAGTAAACTGACTTTGGACAGAGGAGTATATATAGTATATATTATATCGTGATGTGAGATTAGTTATGGAAGATTACGGTAGGGTATATGTTCGTAGTATATATCGGTATAGTAATAGGACGTGTTAGATTTATGTTGTGAGTTCAGGCTATAATGAGAGTATGTATAGCTGTAGTTTATATTATATAATAGTCTAGTATAAATATTATGATATATATATATATATAATAATTATATATATATATATATATATATTAATACTATATATCATACATATAGGCTTCTTGTTGATTATCAGCATCCAGTTAAGCTAAGCCGAATTTTATTTTAAAAACCCCTATCTAAATCGGAACATACAATGAAAGCAGCAAGCCTCATAGTGTTAAAGATTGAACTTTTATTCTAATAAGCTTAAGTTTATTAAGTTATTGTACTGTCTCTGTAAGATAATTTACCGATATTATCGTAGTTAAGATGGAACTTCCATCTAACTTAATAAAACATGAGTTTAGTGAGGTTAAATTAAACTAAATTATAAGTTTGGTTTGAAGTAAGATTTAATAATATTCAAAAAATAATTAGGATTTGGTTTTTTAACATTTTTAAAGATGTGAAGCTCACTTAGGCTAAGTATTGTGGCAATCTTACGCTGTGATTGACTTGGAATATCTGCAAGTGAAGAGTTACCAAATAGTATTCGTTATTTTTTTAAGCGCGCAAAGGTGCCAAATGTTATTTTTTTTCTTTTATATAATTTTTTAGGGGGTTCGAGCGACGGAGGGCCAGAGGGGGGACGAAGTCCCCCGTCGTCCCCCGGTAAGGGCGGAGAAACCCCGACTCTTTCTATCTTTAAGTTTTACCCGTACCTTTACTTTGTTAAAAAAGAAAAAAAGAAATGTGCAACATTTTTGGCAACGTTTTGCGAACAGGTACTTTTTCTCGTGTGTCCTGATCGATGCTCGGGTTCAATGTCTAACAGAAAGAGCAGTGGCTTATACATACAGCTTCCATCTATTATTGATTATAGAATGAAGTGATTCTTCATAATTTTTTACTTGTTTTTTCATACGAGAACTTGTTAATATTAATTAATCGGAGTAGTATGTGAACCGTTTTATAAAGTAAGGGAAAATGACAAATAAGGGCGAAAATCTTATAGAGACGAAAAATTGTGCGAATCCATCGGATAGATGCAATCGATATGTATGACGCAATGGAAGTGGAATGCTGATACAGCATGATCCTATTATATATTAATTGATTGTTATATATTAGTAATATATATAGTATAATATGTAGTGGTATATATGATATATAGTATATATAGTATATATAGTATATATATATATATATATACATATATAGCTATATATATATTGATAATTTATTATTATTATTATTTATATTATTATTTGATTATTAATTTATGTATTACAGTGGTCTGGGAAAAAATTTTTTTGAGAGCTGCTTTTCGGTGTGTATTGAACTGGTTGCATTTTATGTTGTTTTCGGTGTGCTGAATCCAAAAAATGAACCCCTTCATTTTTTCATGGGGACGCATCAAGTTTTAGTAACAATATTGGTACACATTATGTGAATTAAGGTGAAAATATGACAAAGGAACATGATTTTAGAGTTGTCAAGCAACGTTTCCTGAAAAATCAAAGGACTTTAAGATTAAAAATATGCTTTGCACATACGATGTTTTAAATATCGTTCTTCGGTGCCTTTAGGTCCGTCTCTCGCACATTTACGCTATGGACAGCATCTGAAATCCTCTCTAACAGCAGGCATCATCAGTTAAATGCGGGTACATCATCGTACCGCTCCAATCTCCACTGTATTCTCCTCTCTCATCTGCTTTGATATTCTGGCGAAATCCTTATCACCTTGTTCAGGAAATTAATCGGATTGGGAATGGAAGGAAATGGTTACTTTTAGAGCTCGATATATGCAACCTAATTAGGCTTGAAATGAGCTGCTCAAGCATTGCGTCCGGCCGTACGATTCTCTTCATATGTTGCTCCTCAGTTAGTGGCGACGCTAGAACTTGGATTGACACGCACTCGGAAGAGTTGTTAGACAGGACCTTTCGCACAGGTCACTTTGCTACGGAAGTAGTATATTGTCAACGATAGATTGGAGTGGCTAGCGAATCATGTGCAAACGTCATACTGCTTTTGAATTTAGAATGTGTTCTGATGGTGGTGACGGTTAGAACTTTATGGGAGTAAGGAATAGCTAAAAGATTTTTCTCCGCTGGGCAGGGATTGAGTCGTCTTTTTGCGTGTTTACCAAGCAGCATGCATCGAACTAGGTACAGCAGCTTATGCGTACTCTTGTGGGCGTTCGGCAATTGTCTGTTTTTCGCATTATGTGGCAGACGCTCGATTTAGCGTTGAGATAGATGTGAGGTCTCACTGTCCTGACCGACGTTATGGGCGGAATGGTGCGCGTGTTAGTTGTTTGGTGGGAACATCTGCGCCGCGCTATGCTGTGTTGCTCTGCGCGCAAGGGGTCACCGAACTACTGCACCTCGCAGCAGACGCTTGCCTCAGAATTATCAGTGCTCGACGCAGCTACGGCGTGTATTGTTAGTGTGTGTGCTCTTAAATTGGTTAAGCGTGCAGTGCTGGTGGCGCTCTTGCAGAGTAGATTTGAGGTTCTTTCGGACTCGAAGAGACTCGTTTCATGGTATTTTTTCCGAGAAGGAGTTTTCTCTCAAGCTGCTATGCCACGAATGACCGGTAAGCGCATAGTGGAGATGGCGCCTAGGAGGTTGACGAATGGTCAGCGGTTTCGCACTGTGCAGTGTCGGTGTGTGTGATGATAGTTAAAAGGGTTTTAGTGAGTGGGAGATCTCGTTATTGGTCTGTTTTGTGAGGTGCGCTTAGTGGCTTGGTGTGGTCGGAGAGAATTCACGTCGAATATGAGATAGCGGGAGTCGGCGCATCTATTGAGATAGAATCATTTGGAGGTTCTTGAGAACGCTGAGGAGTAATGCGAGATGTTACAGGAGCGCGGCGTGTCACAGCCGTGCCATGAGTGGCAATCAAGGTTGTGACGAACCTTATGTCTGACTAAGGCGAAAAGTAAGGGCGCACGCGCAACGAAATTCTGTTCATACGATTGTCGAGAACCTTCGAACTCATGTTTAGGCAACTTGATGTGACTCCGGTTGGTCTATGGGTGTACGAGGGGCTGTGACGTGACGCGACCGGGTGACCGTGGGTGTTGATTCCGGACCTCAGGGCACATGGGTGTTGTGCGTGCAGGGGGTGGATAAATGTCCTACTGTTTGAACGATATGTGATCCGAGTAAGCTCTGCAGCATCTTTGGAAGGAGTATTTCAATGGTCGCGCCTTGCGTAGATGATGATTTAACCTCCTCATTGAGAGGAAATCTATTTATAGTCGCTGTGAATCACTTCAAAATCGAGAACTTGATTTTTCAGGACTTTGGGCATTCAGGTTGAGTGAAATGTGACCGGGTCTATCATAAGGAGGGCATGGTAGGTTTGTCGTGTGCTTCCAGAAAGAGTACGCTGGGGGATCTTGGGGTACTGTAGGAGTACTGTGTGTAACCTCGATGAGAGCGGAGGGGGCATAACTGGCAGATGGCTGATAAGAATTGGGGTATGAATTGTGATATGTTGTTCCTACTTGGATATTATACCGCATTGTTAGTCAATTGGCTGAAGAAGAAAAAGTGAACAGTCCTGCAACTTAATTGGCGTGTCTTCTGCTCACGGGACCATACCATTACGGCAATAGAGTGCCGAACGTAAATGGCATTTTTGACCCATTTGAACCAATGTTTGAAGAGATCTTCAACGCACGTTTTGCACAACGCGTTCATCGGAGGCAGCCCAAACTTTATCTTCATGCTCCTCAAGAGGTTTTAGAGTCGCAGAATGTGGCCGATGTGATACGTTGTTTTCACCAAAATCTGTGATGACTTGCATGGGCAGGTTGTGGTCGTAGGATTTAAGCACGTGTAGTATTCTGGTCACTACAAATATAACAAATACTGTCGGTAAATTAATACCACTCCCGTGAGAGCGCAGTACTGTCAATGAACTTGGGAGAACTACGGTTGGTCGTAAGTGGACGAATGAGTATGGTGAGAGGATGACACAGACTGAGAGATGAAAATAGTAGATAACGGCGTCAATGAAGAAACAACAGGTCTGAAATTGCAGGATGAGACGCTTACGACATACAGACTGGTCAGTTGGTAGAGTCGCAGGTCGGGTAACATGCTCGAGGCTTTGCAACAATAATCGGACTGAGGCTTAAAAATGCCTTGTCCTTTAATTCCTCGGATCAAAAGAAATTGGTTTTTTTTTTGAATATAGTGAGTAGGGGTATAGCCTAGATACAATTATATGCTAATATAGCGTTAGACTTGATTATTTATAGAGGCGCTGTATTATGATAGGCTACGCTATAGCTATAACAATAAAGGTGCTTTTGTATTGAGTGGATGGTCTGTCGATTACAAGGAGATATAATAGGTGGATACCATACTCGTAGGGATATAGGAATTTTACTAGGTAATTGAAAAGAATTCGTTTCAGACGAACTGGTGTGAAACATGGTCGCTTGGAAACATTATGAACTTGACGGGTTATTTAGCTAATGGACCGGAGCTGATCGTACGTAGTGTATTATTCGATCGATTCAGGGGGTAAGTTATGATGAAAGGTACGTGAAGATTAACGATACCTGGTAGACCTGGCGACAGTGTAGATGGGTGTAGTAATGTGATAAGCGGTACCTCGTTAGAGCAGAGGATACTATATCTCTTACAGAGGTAATATGATATACTATAGTATTATAGTAGGTATATTATACTATATATGATAGTAACATTATAAAATGTTTATGTAAATATCATTGTAAATAAAATTATTAAAGTTGTGTGTTTGATTTAAATTGTAAATGTCAAAATCGGGAATAGGGTGGTGAGAGTAGATAGGAAAGAGTGCTGCCAGAACATTAAAAGACGGATATTTGCTCGGCGATATCTGTGAGATATACAAGAGGTACCGTGGGAACTCTGATCGTCTATTCTAAGAAGATATCTCTTATCGTTCAAGATGGCTATGGGCTTATTATATTCTTGTATCTGTTCAGCACTACGCCAGAATAATACTGTAGGCTGAGCCACGTAGATCAGATCAGAGTGTGGACAACTATTATATTACAATCAGGGTTTGGTTGCTTGCTGGTCGCTCGAAGGGCGCTCTGGTTTTCTGCTCAATTACTTAGGAGATTAGTTAATTGTAGATTTGATTATTGATTCAATGTAGGGTGTCAGGATGTAATATTTGATATTCAGTTCAGAGATCTTGTCTATTATTACGTGTAGCTTTATATGTATTTATTTATTGATCTTTAGTTATAGATGATGGTATTAAGTTCAGCACGTAGCTTATTATGTATTATATATTATTATTATTATGTATATATTGATAGTATGATATATGCAGATTGATATTATTGATACTGTTATTAATGTATTATTACGTTAGTTTCATAATTATATGTATTTTATATTAATTGATTATTCATTGATGATATGTAGTTAGGATTATGTCTCTTTTGTCTAATTTGTAGTATATGTGATCGTTCGATTCATCTGTCAGTTGGATTGTTAGTTAATCGTTATACTTGATGTCATTCGTATGTAGTTGCGATTATTATGGTTATATGTTCTTGTTTGTAATTTAATAGTATGTATTACTTGACGGAAGTTTCGATCACTGATGTTACGAATGTGTGTAGTGGGAATATATAATATTTAATATATTTCTTTCATTAACTTAAATTTACAATTACGGCTACTTAAATCTATCCTAAATGTCTTAAAAGAATTGAGGTATTTATCTTGTAGTCTAGGAGTATTGACTGATTTAGTCTATATGTATTTTAGATATTGCACTTGTTTCAATTTACTCTAGTTTATCATCATGGATCTATGTGTTATCTCAGTTATTTGAGTTATGTTTCGTCATGCGTAAATGTGAAACTATATACTATTCAGAAAGTTAAGAATCGTAGAAGAGCAATTTCTTGACTTATTGGCTCATCAGTTGATAGGTATCTATATTCGTTAGAAGAGAAGATCCAGAGGTGGGTCCCGTAGATTTTATATCACAGGTCATGACGAGTCTGTATGTGAATATTATTTGGCACTTCTGAAGTTGACTGTATTATTTATTATCATCTATTGATTATCATTAATTATTATTATTATGTATTATTATTTATTATTAGTTATTATTTATTAATTTCATTATTATTAGAATTATGGGTATTATTATATTATTATTTATTACTTATTATTAATTTTGATTATTATATTTATTAGTGTTATTATTATTATTACTTATTATTATTATGTATTATTACATTGTATTATTATATATTATTATTATTAATTATCTTATTATCATTATTATCGAATTTATTTATTAGTTATTATGTTAGTTATTCATTATCGATGTTAATTATTATCATTATTATTATTATTATTATTATTAATTATTATTATTATTATTATTATTATTATTATTATTATTATTATTATTATTATTATTATTTATTATTATTATTATTAATTATTATTTATTATTATTATTATTATTAACATTTTTATAATTATATATATATATAATTAAATTTTTTTATTATTATTATTATAATTTTTTATAAAAAAAATTTGAATTTTATAATTATTTATGAATTATTTTCTTTGAAGGTAATTTTAATATTTTTAAATCCAAAAATTTTATTTTGAAGTTAAACAAAAATGGATTCAGATCAATTGAGTATTGCCTCGGATTTCAGGGGTTCAAAGAGAAGGATGGTAAGTATTATTATTATTATATTATTATTATTATTATTATTATTATTATTATTATTATTATTATTATTATTATTATTATTATTATTATTATTATATATCATTGAATTCTCGCAATGTTTAGTTATGCTAAGTGGTGAATACCTCTTTTTACAGCTGTTTACGCCGCTCCTAGTCGAGGTGTACTCCCCCCTCCTGCTCCTCCCCCGAGAGATCCCCGTACAACCCTCAGTGTCGGTAGGGCTAGAGCCAAATCAATGGTAGCTGGTCTACACGATTTTGGTAAGTACTTCACCATTCACAGATAATTCAAGTGTAGTATAAACCGGGAATTCAAGTATAGTATTCACCGAGAATTCAAGTTTAGTGTTCACCGGGGAATTCAAGTATAGTATTCACCGGGGAATTCAAGTATAGTATTCACCGGGGAATTCAAGTATAGTATAAATTTGTCGGACTTTGTTACAGTTTACAGGTAAGTTATAGTAATAATATATATATATATATATAATATATATATATTATATATATATATATATATATATATAATATATATATATATATATATATAGGGTTATACATATATCAATTTCCAGTCTTTGCCAATATACTCCCTGAAAATTTTCTCAAACTTCTAAAAGTTCATCACTCTATTAAATTAGAGAGCATGAATTAGTCCTGACCCTGCTCGTTTAGATCTCATACGTCTTTCATATCCTAGGGATAAAGTCATTGGGATGGATTCTGTTTGTTTGCTTATATGCAAATGGATTCCCAAATTTCAGAAAAATTCGCCCTTATCGTGTTCATTACCCTTGGGTGAGGGCTTTAAGGCTGCTATGAATTACTCTATTATTAATGTGTGAAAATGCATATTAGAATAAAACTTATATACTATCACATAATATAATATCACAGTGATAGAAATATTATGGTGATTAGTATATTCTAATAGTGTATTGGAGCTAGTATTACCTGCTCAATACAGACGTAGGTAGGTACAGTTAGTATATATATACTATTTATTTCTTTAATTTACCCGTAGCAGACTCATCGAGAACACCAATGATTCTCTTGGAATAAAGTTGACTTTATTCAATTTAGTTATGATAACTTATTAGACTAATATTATAGGAGATTTTATTCGTGAATTAGCTATGACCTTATTTAATATTATATAATAATATAACTTAGATACAGTATTCTGCGTGTCCGACTCATCGCATATATTGGAAAGTGCGGGGAACACACAGCTCAGAAAGAAGGCACTGCATATTGGGCATTAGTTCACAGGTCGAGAGAGAGTTACAGCGAAGGTGGTACGGAGGGCGTCGAGGGCGGGGCACATGAGAATGGAAGGAAGGTGATTGGTGCCGTCTCATGTGTGGCCAGGATCTAGGTTCAACGAATCCTAAGTGCATGATGGGAGTGGAATAAGGGTCGATCGATCAAGCGTTTGTAGGAGGTTAGAGGTTTATTTTTTAGACATATAAGATTTTGGCTGTGTGAACCTGGATGGCTGACTGCGAGGTCGATGGTTAGCTTTTTGTTGTGCTCTCATCTGCGTAGAGTTGATTCTTTGTTGCGATGGATAGAATTGTTTAGTGTGGTGGGATGTTATACGTATACGAATTGTTATTCAGGGGCCATACCTTCCAGCATTGTAGAAAAAGATTGTAAATGATAATTGTGTAAAGTATGGTGATGTAAAACGGGTTATCTTGGGTACTATGTGAGGGGGCTAAGCGGTGAGGGATGTTGGTTGTCATAGATGTCATTATACTTGGATGAAAAGTTTGGAGGTTGTAGAGTGGGGGATTTTAGTACATGGTGGTCGGGAGTGGTGGGGATTATGAAGGGGTTGGAGAGTATGCGTGGGTCATGTGATTGAGTTGTTTGAGTGTTTCAATGGAAAAATTGTATCCGCTGGAACAGACTCTACAAGTGCGACTTGCTTAGATTGTGAATCAGGGAAGGGCTGTAGTGGATTCGCTTACGAGATAGATAAGTTGGATTGAGTATAGACGCGATTTAATGGGTTGAGAATATTTTAAATTGATGTGTGATCTTATTCCTTACCTGGAGAAAGATGTGTTGATGTAAAATTTGTAATTTGTTTTAGTCTGGTGTGATGGTGCGTGGGAGGAACAGTGACGTGTTGGGTAGGCGGTAGTTTTCATTTTGGCTTTTTCTCTTATTGTTTGGTGATCTCGTGAATTGTGGTTTGGAGGGCAATTGTTTTCTGTCGCTGAAGTTGTGTTTGGGAAGGGTTCGAGCAGGATTTCTATTGGGTTTTTTAATTTCGTTGAGGCGCTTTCGCAAATGGAAATGTATATTCACTTTTGGTCCTGAAGTGGGGGAGAAAGTACATGTATGTCGATGTGTCCTGCTTATCAAGTGGAAGATCCCGTTATC
The DNA here is from genome assembly GCA_015478945.1 of Trachelipus rathkii. Lineage (NCBI taxonomy): Eukaryota > Metazoa > Arthropoda > Malacostraca > Isopoda > Trachelipodidae > Trachelipus > Trachelipus rathkii. Next base: position 16,709 of record JABUQX010099600.1, read on the forward strand.
GTGATGATCGGTGGTCTGGGGTTTTGTATTTTTTAGGTGCTGGTGAGGAAAGGCGGTCGTTGTTCTTTTCTCGGAAAAGGGGTAGTAGACTATGCGGGTTGCGGATAGATGGTGGATTGGTGGCGGGGCTGTGGAGTATTCTCGACATCAGGTTGATGGGGATTTAAGGGGGGAAGCTGTCATTCTACCATATTGGTGAGTGGAATTGGACGCCAAAGTGGTGATAATGATCTTAATGGGATTGTCGGTGGTTTATAGGAAATGTCCATATTTCTTTGCTTTGGCTTCTAAGAGATAAAGTGTTGTGGTGCCGTGTGCACTTGTATTATACAAGTGGATTGTTCTGGGAATGCAGACTGAGGGGTAGTGGATCTAGCGAGTTAACGAATATAGTTTGGTGGTACTCTTTTGCGTTGCGTAGGCGGTGGGCGACAGAACTCTGCTGTAAGAGATTGAAGAGCGCAATTCGGCAGAGATTTAGCAAATTTTGCGCCCCTGGTAGGTTTCCAGCTGTTTTGTTGTTTTTGGAGGTGGTTGTATTGAGAGGGTGTTCGGTTCCTATGGAGGAATTCATTGGCGTATGCTATTGGTAATGGAATTGAGAGCGGCCCAACACCCCTTTTTAATGATTGTCTTTCTAGGGGGCGGGATTGAAGCTGCGATTTTTTTATATAGGATGGTATGTGGGGACAGTGTAAAGAGCTTTTGTGTAATCGTCGATGGCTGCTCGGTTGGATCTGTGTGATGGGATTTGGTTGTAAGCGCCCTTAATTGTGTTGTATTGATGGAGAG
>JABUQX010099600.1:27500-33712 GCA_015478945.1 Trachelipus rathkii
TAAAATAATATATCTTAACTGTTACTAATTGAAAATAGTTTCAATTTTACTCAATCGGTAAAGCGACAGAATCGCATGGCGAGGGCCCGGGTTAGATCCCTATTCCGGATCCTAGGTACAAATTACCTAGGGAAGGTCCCCTCCTAGAATGGGGCTATGCCAGTGAGGTGAGATTTTTTTTAAAAAAAAAAATTCTAATTGTGCTTCCCATAGTAAAGATTCTGTAATATATTTTTGAAGATTCTTGAACGAAGTGATTCATGAATGAAGATTTTTAAGCTCGCTGCAGCGTGATTTACATCTTAAAATTTCGATGTTTAATTTTTTATACAGTGATTTTGGAATGGTCATGTGATCAGGGTTGGGGAGTCGGTAGTTTTGAAGAGAGTGGAGTCGGAGTCGGCAATTTTGAAAAGGGTGGAGTCGGAGTTGGAGTCAAAGTCGGTAATTTTCAAAATTGTGGAGTCGGTAATTTTCAAAAGGGTGGAGTCGGAGTCGGTAATTTTGAAGAGGTCGGAGTTGGAGTCGGTAATTTTGAAGAGGGTGGAGTCGGAGTCGGAAAATTTTTGAACCGACTCCACAACCCTGCATGTGATCCAAACAAACGATAATACAATATTAACACCATTTTAATTTATAATAAATTTATTTGTACACATTATTTCGTTATTTTATCATTTTCTGATATATTTAAAATATAGTAAATTTATTTTTATTTATTAATTCGTATTTTCGTTGATTCTAATAAATTTAATAAAGTATCTTGTTTACCGCATACGTTTAATCTTATTTTATCATCTATGGTTTTTTTTTTTTTACATTGATTAAATTAATTAATTAATGGATTTAGTTAGATATAATATTACAGGATGATTTCAAATCTGGAACATTCTTTTTTTTTATTTCCACCTACCCCCCACACCCCCACTTTCTTAAACTTAAACACACAACGAAATTTACCAAGGCATGTTTCGTCATTAATTTGGATAATTAATTATCTTTTCCTCTTTAATTGAAGATGTGAGGTTTTTAAGTTTTTTATTCCCAAAGTGGAAATGAATAAATTAGTAAAATATTTCCTGCGATTCATAGACTAATCTCTTATCCTCGATCGTATTAGAGATTAACTCGGCAGCCTTTTGTCTTGCAGTGTTATACCCTTTCCTTCTCTCAGTTTCTCAAATCGCAGTCTCACCTTTGCATCCTGTTCCATCTCTTCAAATCTTTCATATGGACGAATTCCAATTTCGGCGCGGAAACATTTTTTGCATTTTAAAGTTAAACTGTTGTGACCTACAATCGATTATTTAACTTTTTTTTCGAATGGTTGGTGCTTTGGGTGTAAGGTCCCGCAAAGTTCACTAAGTGCTTGACCGTGCTGCATTTTTTTTACATGGGAGCTTACATTCTATTCTCTTTCCAGAACAAACACTTATAAACCTTAAATTAATGTAACTACTATTCGTAACTGAGACTCTGCCTACAGGAACTGTCATTTTCACATTCAAGAACTCGTTTTTTTTATTTTTCACCCTAGATTCGTAAAAAAATGTATTCTCTTCCTTGCCAAAATTTTTCTGCTAGAAATTAATTTTTCTGGTGCTTCTTGCTCTTCCTGGCACTTTGCTTAAAATTCAACTCCTATTTGCTTCTTCCTCTTTTTTTTTTTCTTCCGACGACTTCATAAATGTCTTTCCCCTTCTGTTAAAGCTAAAATCTTAAGAGCAATTTCGCTCAAACTTTCATCTATAATTTTTTTAAACGGTTCAAGTGCTTTCACTCCTTATTCATCCCCCTCCAACACATTTATTCCGCACATTTTTCTTCTTAGGACTTGTTTCACACATCCCCTAGTTTATCAAGAATGCGTACGGCCTTGGTGGCATATCATATGTGGCTCTTAAAACATGTGCTACCGAGCTTGCACTCTGTTTATGTAAACTTTTTCGCCTCTTAAGTTCTACCTTCTTTCTTGCTTAAAACACTCATTCAACCTTCGTCAAAGATGGAAAACTCTTCTCGACCCTCAAATTACAGCCCTAAGAAGTGAATTTACTCACTGTTATTGCCGAGTTTCGGGGCATGGCGTTTAATTTTTGATAACTGATTAGTTTTTCCCTTCTTTAGTATCTCTAAAATTCTGGCTTTTTTCTATCGAGGTAATCTACCCTAAACCTGAACATTTGGAAATCTCTTAAGATAAGATCTTGAGAAAAGTTTTAGGAAAAATTAGTTAATTCTTCTATTACCTTATCTCGGATTACCAGTACACTTGTCCTGCATGTTTAACATTTTGATGAATCTTTTGATGCAGAGTTAAACTTAAACTTATCTGAGCCATTATATGGAATCTGGTACAAAGCTTTTATCTCCAAACCTTCCTCTTTTGGTATATCTCCTCGCCCTAACTTGTAGCTGTTTCGTCCTGCTATTTGAATTTTCCAAACCTAAATTTATCAATTTTGGTATTTCTCAAGCTAGGTTCTCTTTTTATCTCTCACCATATTTTTATTTTTCATTAATGACCAGGCCACGCTTTTCATTTTCATTTTAAAAAATTTAAAAACTAAAACAATTAACCATAAATAGCTGATGTTATGATCGAGGATAACTTTGGATTTGTAAGGGTTAATTTTAGAGCAATGTTGAAATATGAATATTTTTTTTACCATTCATATTCTTAAGATTAATAGGGCGATCGGAAGAACTTTTTATAGATTATACGACTTACCCAGCCGCCAGTTAATTTACGTGGTTGAAAGTGGGTAGTTTTTAACTTCGTAAATGGAAAAATTAAGAATAACAATTAAGGATAGTAAGATGGCAGACAAGCTAGCAAAAACTTTCCCATCCTATCTCGCTGTGCATGCATGCAGTTTAAGTTTAAAAAACCATGTCAACAGATGACTAGACGCACCCACAAACTCCAAATAAGCGTGCAGTTTTTTTTACACTACCACCACTATCGCATAAACTAGTACTCATACAATTTAAGTTAAAAGAATATATTACTAAAAAAACGTTTACAATTTCATATCACATACATTCACCAATTGAGAGTAAAGTCGGGGTCAAAATTTTGGTCGATGGTTTTTTTTTTTTTTTTTTTAAAAAAAAAAAAAAAAAAAAAAGAAAAACTACATTTTAATTTTATATAACAACATACAAATCATATATATATATATATATATATATATATATATATATATATATATATATATATATATATATATATATATATATATATATATATATATATATATATATATATATATATATATATATATATATTTTTATTTATTTATTTATACACATCACCATTTCTCGCAAGACTGCAAGGTGGTGTTGATGGTCAAGTTTTTATCTAAAAACTATCACCACCATTCACGAAAAGACAAATATGATGTAAGAGGGTTTTCAGCCCCTTGACACCAGGCGAAGAGAAATTTGGAATTTTCTTCATATGATTCGACCACTTCGGAAAACGCAGCTTCACTCTCGCTACAATTTAATATTACAAATTTCAAAATTTTAAATTTAAAATTTCATTAAAATAATCAAAAAGAAATGTCGAAAAAAATAGTAGCTCCTCCATCTCATACTTCAAATAAAAATAATTTAATGTTTAAATTTTTGCAAATTTCAATAAATCCGAATCATAAGATTATTTTTTTTCTTTTTTAAGTAGTCCGAAACCTCAAATGAAAGAGTATTCTCTCTCTTCTGAAAATATCTTTCTCAAGTCACTTTTGAATAACCTTCTCAATAGGGTCCCTCAGAATTTCCTTCTTCTTTCCAAACTCCCTTTTGGCTCTTCTCTTTCTCGCTTCCCTTCTATTTTTATTGCGTCATCACTCGATGATGGTCGAATCATATATATATATATATATATATATATATATATATATATATATATATATATATATATATATATATATATATATATATATATATATATATATATATATATATAATTGCTATTCCTTTAATATATACTTCATGATGTACCGGTATCGGTAGAATTTTACCGATAACAAAAATTTTTTTCATAAAATTCTATTGAAATATATATATATATATATATATATATATATATATATATATATATATATATATATATATATATATATATATATATATATATATATGTATATATTATATATATATATATATATACTATATATATATATATATATATAATTAAAATTATAGTACTTCAATCCAATGTTATAATTTCGGACCATCTTGTGTATGTGTGCACTGTATTTTTCGCGTTAAATGTTGCCGCCAAAACTTAAAACAAATTTATTTTTTTTTGTTAGGTAACAAAAGTTTTATTTTTATTATCGAAAAAGTAATGAGTCCGTTACTCCATTACTCAAAATACTAGTGGTGAAACTTACCAAAGCACCCGCATGATATCCCGAAAACTACGATAGGTACAAGAAAACTAATAACGTATTTGGAATCAGCGTATGAAATTTGAATGGAAAATAGATTTTTTTTATCTCGAAAACTACGATAGGTACAAGAAAACTAATAACATATTTGGAATCAGCGTATGAAATTTGTATGGAAAATGGAAACTATTTGTTTTTTATTTTACTTTTTTAAATTTTTATCTATAACTAAAAGAATACCCCTCTGTCCAACCATCGGCTCGAGCCCCCCCCCCAAAAAAAATAACATCCATTATGGGCCTGATATATCCCATATGATCTCCGCTCCTGCTGCTATTGCAGATGCACTAGGTTATACCTTTGCTATATATATATATATATATATATATATATATATATATATATATATATATATATATATATATATATATATATATATATATATATATTCCATACAAATTTCATACGCTGATCCCACATATGTTATTAGTTTTCTTGTACCTATCGTAGTTTTCGAGATATGCGGGTGCTTTGGTACGTTTGGCCTTTGAAGGAAAACGCCTAATTTTTTTTTATAAAAATTATTTAATTACGTTATTTTCAAAAGTGCCATAAAGAGTACAATGAAAATTAAAAAAAATAAATTAGAAATTTGTTTATGAACCAATCGCAGCGTTTCTTACATTTCGCGTTAGGAAAATATAGCGTAGCTTTCTTTCGAAAACAGCCGCTGAAAATTTTGAATTTTGAAGAGCATATCCGCAATTTGTCCGATAATTTCATGATCTATCTGACCTAGACCGTTTTTGCTTTTGTCATTTGTGCTTACGCTTGCTCGGTAAGATATGCTTACACAGTTTTAGCACGAATTTCGTGCAAAAATGACAGCGATTTCTTACGAAGTTTACTTTTGTTTACAAACAATTGGAATCAGCTGTTGTGATGGAGCCCATCGAATTGGAATAAACAGAAATAAAAACATAACAAATGGTTTATATTACAAATAATTGATCCACTATTGTGATGGAGTTAATCTATTTGGAATAAATTATATTTAATTTTATTGAATGAAACATTCATCAATTCAAACGGGACTATCACGCCGCCATATTGTTTGTTTACATTTTTGAGTAAGCACGTCCTAAATTCGGCATTTCTTACGATTTTGTCCTAAGTTTGGCAAAAACGAACGCAAACCCGAGCATTTCTTATGTTTTGTAAGCACAAATGAAAACAAATCTAAAAACTAAAGTCGTTTCGTTTTTGCATTTGTCTTTACGAACTTAAGAAATGAGTTTGTATTCATTTTTGTAAAACTGTGCGCATAATCGTAAAAAATGTCGAATTTAAGACTTGCTTACGCAAAAATGTAACAAACAATATGGCGACGTGGTATGCCCGTTTGAATTGATGAATGTTTCATTCAATAAAATAAACTTTAAATTTAATTTCTTCCAAATGGATAAACTCCATCACAATAGTTGATCAATATAACAACAATATAGGCCATTTATGTTTTATTCTGTTTATTAAATCGATGGGCTCCATCACAACTGATTCCCAATTGATTTGAAACAAGTAAACATCGTAAAATCTCGGTCATTTTTGCACGAAGTTCGTGCGAAAACTTTGTAATCATTCTTACCGAGCGTAAGCACAAATAACGAAAACGGTCTATATAAATATTTGTTGTTATATATATATATATATATGATATATATATATATATATATATATATATATATATATATATATATATATATATATATATAACCAACAATATATTAATATCACACACTTCACATTCAACGT
>JABUQX010099601.1:7500-15000 GCA_015478945.1 Trachelipus rathkii
GAGCATGAAATATATATATATATATATATATATATATAATATATATAATATATATAATGATAAATTAGATATGTAAATATATATTACTTTAGCATGTATATTATTATTATATATATATATATATATATATATATATATATATATATCGGCGTTTATTTAATATATACACAAAAAAAAATTATTTTATTTATATCTAAAAAGATTCTTGGCGCCGAATTTGAAGAAATGTCAGTTAAATTTCTTTAAAAAATGCCTATCAAATTTGGTAATTCCGAAAACGTTAGTCCCCAAATATTTCAAAAACGACAAATTTATTCCATTTTCTGAAGTACATGGCGCTATATTAAAAAACAAAATATTTATGGTTAAGGCAGAATTGAAATCATCGTTCAGAAAGTGCTTTTCCGCATTTAAAAAGTTTCAATGCAGTTGGTTTAGCAGATACCCACAGGAAGTAACACAATTTACTAATCTTCTAGACTACGCACATAGGCATAAGGATCAAATAGTATCAAATAAAAATAGGCAGCTAAATAACAAATTCAATTTCATATTTAAGAAAAGTTTATGGCATACATCATCCACTCCGAACATTATCAATAATTTATCGAATTACGTATTGAAAGATGAAGAAAAGACACTTCTAGGGTATGGCTTATCTTTTGCCCTAGAAAAAAACGAAAATCACTTAGAATTCTTCCAAAAATTTGAAAATTGGACAAAAACCAACAAGGATACCGAAATTAACATGGACATACTTAAAGGAATATTACTTAGTAACTTAGCAACCCATAACTATAAAAATAAACTCCCTTCCCTATTTTATACTGCCTTAAAAAAACTAAAAATAACCGCGACATTGTCATTACCCGCAGCGACAAGGGAAACAATATAGTAATTTTAAATCATCAAGATTATATAAATAAATGCAACCATATATTGAATGATAATAATACATATACACCGCTTACAAAAAAACCAAAACAGAACTCTTTCGATAATTTCAATAGCCAATTAAAAATCATTTGTAAAAACTACCCTCTCATACACAAAGAAAATAAAGCCCACATGACTGATATCTCCCACTTCTATGGAATACCAAAGACCCACAAAAACAATATCCCCCTTAGACCAATCATTTCCAACATCAACTGCAATACTTACAAACTTTCTGCATGGCTATCCACCACTCTCAAACCTCTCATAGGCCTAATCTCCCCTTCACATATAAAAGACAGCAGTGAATTTTTACAACGCATAAAAAACATAAGCCCTTCTTCACACCAATTACTCAGTTTCGACGTCGAATCACTATTTACCTCTGTCCCAGTCCCCTTCACGTTAAATCTACTCGAACAGTACCTAAATCAGCATCAAGTCAACCTCTCTCACCCCTTTTCTCTAATAAAAGAACTTATAACTCTCACATTAAACCATAATTTCTTCACGTTCAATGGAAAATTCTATAAGCAGACCCAAGGACTCGCAATGGGTTCCCCCCTCTCACCTACATTAGCAAATATATTTATGGAGTTACTGGAATTCTACCATATTTTACCCCACCACACCCTCAATAACTCTCATTGGCTCCGTTATGTCGACGATGTGTTCGCCGCCATACCCCATCATACAAACCCACAAGACATCCTAACCTTTATAAACAACATACATCCCTCCATATCATTCACTCACGAACTTTCGCACAACCACACTCTACCATTTCTGGACACGCTTCTTATATGGAAAGACTCCCCCAATATCACACATACAGTATATAGAAAACCCACCTCCCCTCCTAACTATACCCACTGGTTCTCTGCCCACACCAAAAACATAAAAATAGCCACTCTCAGCAGTCTATATCTCAGAGCCCTAAGAATATGCTCTCCCAACCACTTAAATTCAGAAACCAAATTTCTACATACTACGTTCACCAAACTCAAATACCCCCCCTACATAATCAACTTGGCCTACAAAAAAGCCAAAAAAAACTTTTATAACAACAAACAAAAAAATCAGGAAACTTCAAAAACTTTTTTGCCCCTTTCTTTCAATATAGAACATAAATTAAAACAACACATACCAAATTCAATCATACTAACTCACAATAACATATTCACTCTCAAACACACTCTCAAACCCCCAAAACAAAGAAACAATATTCAGCAACAATGCGTATATCAAATCCCGTGCTACAATTGCCCCTCTGTGTATATTGGGGAAACAAACGATTTATCCCGACTCATATATCAACATAAAACAGGTTTAACTAACGACAATATCAACTCTGCACTCACCACCCATCGCACCAATACCCATCATAAAATCAATTTGACAAACACCACCACACTCAAAACCATAAATCAAGTACAAAGTAGAAAAATAACAGAATCCATATACATTTATAACACAAATAACTTTAATAAATCAGCCGGTCAATTCAAGCCAGACAAAATACAAAATTCAATATTGCTCTCCTCAAAGTACTTCACAGATCTTAAAAATAAAAGACCAACCAATTAAAACTTTCCTGAAACTAGCAATAACCCTTCGAGTTGGCAGGCGATCGCTTTGTTGAAAATACATCCCATTTGTAAAAGGTTCATTCGTAATAGTGTACGAAAGCCCATAGCTTCCCCACACCAAGAATCTTAATTTTAGTTTCACTGTTTTTAACTTAATATTAAAATTAAAAGTGTGTGCTTATTGTTAATATGTGTATATCGAACGTTGAGGTCATCGTGAACCCATTAGAAATAGAAAATAAATACCTAAAAGATATCGATTCGTCCCAATAAAATTTTGTTTTCAACAGTTGCTATACTATTTCTCCCGAACATTAGTTACTCAATGTAACTTAACCTAAAAAATATTTCACGCCAAGGGTGATTAACCTATTAAATATTTAACACTACGTTAATATATATACGTATATTATATATATATATATATATATATATTATATATATATATAATATATATATATATATAATAATATTATATATATATATATATATATTATATTTATATATATATATATATTATATTAGATGGTCCTTATATTGAATGTCATTGTGTACTGTATTTGTAAACAGGACCCCGTAGATTTGTTTCTCATTCCAATAAAATTTTTGCAATCAAGTTTAGGTCAATCAGTTAGCAGCACCCGTGCCCTGGGCGTCAAACGTTGCCGTGTTGTAGCGAATATTCTTTATAAAAGTATCAACATGCGGCAGTTGTTATACTTTCTCGAGTTGGTTAGTACGTGCGTTTTAATACCAATGGTACAGTGATCAGGAGTGTATTAAGATAATTTAATTTTAATATATTTATAATTTAATATATTTTTATAATTTAATATATTTTTATTTTATTATTAAAATTAAATGTCACCGAAAGAACGGTTACTCATCCTTCAACGAAAAATCAAATAACCGGGAGTAAACTCCCTCTCTCGAGAAGATGTTTTACGTGTCCTATTTTATAACTTGTATGCAGTAAATTTAAATTTACCTGATGCTGCATCTCTGGTAATTAGTGAATGTTTATTATACCTGAAAAATTCAGTATACCAACGCAAGATCGTTCGTACTGCATCAAGAAATGTAAAAAATAAACTAATATCATTGCGGAGGGGGTGGAGGAATTGAGTTAAGTAGACAAAAAGAAAAAGAATTTGAAGACAGTCTAGATGATCTGTTTAATATGTGCCATGCAAATGCAAAGGGTATAATCAAAATAGAGGAATATAGAAAGTTTTTACATATGCGGCGACAAAATGAACTTGTTGGTTGCATATTGGGAAAATAAGAAGGTAACAGCCGCAGAAGTACGAAAGGCTGAATTAGTAGCAAAAAAATCAAAAAGAAGAGAAAAGCAACTTTCAACCACTACAGATTCAGGTTAGTTAGGTTATGTAATTTAATTTTAAATAACTGAAATTTTATACAAATTTGCACTTGCAATAAGCCTGATGTTTCTTACATTAAATTTCTGGGCAGGAATTAGTAATATTAGGAAGAACAGAATAATCGTAGTTTGCAATATACTTATTTCAAGAATATGATTACTGTTACTCCTCATCAGAGGGTAGCGAAACTCAAGACACCCAGATAGAAACTACTGCAGAAACTATTCAATCATTCAATTAATCCTGTTCAGATTGCGTGAATTTTTTTTTCTGCTCAGATACCCCAGTTATATAAAGGTCTTATTCGCCCTGTATGGAATACTGTTCCACATTTGGGGTGGATCCGGTTCCACCCTCCTTTTGGACAGGGTTGAGGCTAAGGCTAATAGACTTCTAAACTGTCCCCATACTTTCTAACTCCCTTGGCTCTCTTTCTCTGCGTGACGTGACAATTGGCGCCATCATCTCTTTTCTATAGTATTAAACGGCAGGTGCTCGAGAGAATTGACCTTCTCGCATACCTCTACACTGCGTCGCCTCATTATACAAGAGGTGCTTACTCCACATGAATATTGTGTGAATATTGGAGATCCCATTACCACTCATTGTGGTGCCTCCATTCCAGCCACATCCGTTTTGTGGAACTCCTTGCCTTCATCTATTTTAACTGTAGTATTCATTCCTCCTTTCCTTATGTCCCATGTCTGCGCCCACTTGAGTGAATTGAGTTAGGCAAGGGACTTTTTTTGTTTTTGTTTATCCTAGTGTTTTATATTTTATTTTATTTTTATTTTCCCCCCTCCTTTTGAAAAGGGACTTTCCGTCAGTGGTGGCACCGTGTAACAAAAATCTAGCAATCCAGGTGCGTCACATATCGAAATAGAAATTGATGTGTCATTTCAGAGACTCACGCTTCACCCAAACAAGCTGGGAAAAATATTTTAACGGCTAGACTCTCAGCAGCACTACATAAATGTAATGTTAGCGATAGAGATGATGTTTATATATTGACAACTTGCGTTGAGGTACTAAATTTGAATCAGGTAATATGTCATCAACCGCACGCCCATTAAAAAGGGTAGAGAAAAGTTTCGCAACCAGGTAACATTAAGCGATAGATCTAAATTTAATGATTCGAAATATACCTATGTAGTTATTCACTGTGATTCTAAAATGCTCCTTGATATTAGCGGAATAAAGTAGGTGATCTACTCCCAGTGATAACAACAGCTTTCATCGTAGAACAACTTCTAGGAGTTTCAGGACATTCAACACACAAAAGAAAAGAGATATCATCAGCTGTATATGATACACTACAGGAATGGTCACTGCAAAGTCGTCAAAATGACAAGTTTTCAAATGTCAAAAAGAGAAAAAATAATTCTCAACTGAGTTTATTTTCTGTGAGTAGTTAATTGTCAATCTGATGAAAACAAATTACTCTATTTGAATAGTTTTGCATGCTCAATTTTGACACCAGTTCTCTGGCAAATTTAACTGTTCTTTATATATATTTTGCTTCCTTAGGAACGTTATATATATATATATATATATATATATATATATATATATATATATATATATATATATATATATAAAAAAATAAAATTATATATATATATATATATATATATATATATTACTCAACGGCCTTGGTATTACGCACCATTGCCACTCTAACAAATTAGCATTTGTTAGCTTAAATCACAGAATCAATAAAATCACCCAAAATCAATAAAAGCGAAGTTGAAAAATAAATATTGATAAGATATAATATAAAATTTTTAACTTATACTTTTTCTCATAATTAATTAAAAAATTATTGAAAAATATTAAAAATAAAAATAACATAAAATGACTTATGGGTAACTATTTTAAACACTGCAGAGCTTCACACAAACAATTTCATAACATTGCTTTTCGATGTGAAGTATATTATATGCAATGGAAAGTATATTATATGAAGTAGTTTGATGAAAATTAAATCATACCGTTTAGCAATATTTTCCACCGATAGAATGGTTGCTTTCATTCAGTTATTTATTAATATTAAATTCAGAAGTTCGTTAAAGATTAAAATTTAATTTAAAAATTATCATCAGCATTTAAACAAGGTTATTAAGGAATAATATCGGGTTAAACTAAATTAATTTGCGAAATAATAATTCATGATTAGGCTAATGAGTGATAGAAATATGGATTTTGTTATAAAAAAATTCTCTCTCTCTCTCTCTCTCTCTCTCTCTCTCTCTCTCTATATATATATATATATATATATATATATATATATATATATATATATATATATATATATATATATATATATATATCTATATATATACTCTATATATGGAGGAACAGTTTCAAACATCTGTTTTGACAATTTTAAAGTTTCAGTTGACCGAAATGTACATATTATCTCTTCAACGACTTTACTGAGAAGGACGTCAACCATTTAGATTAATTTTCATAGTTTAATAATTGTTTGCCAGCAAGATTATCAAATATCATCAACTGTATATGAGTACACCCTGGACCAATTGTCATAGTTAGAAAAGAGATTGTGAAAGCTTTTGTTTTTGACACAACTGAAGGCGAATGTTCATCATTCGTCTGACATACATTCATAAATATGAATATTTTAGTAACTTTTTTTTATTATATTGTAGGTTCATGGGGTGTTTTTGGGGTATCATTTTATCATTCTAGATTTTATGTATGGGATTCACCCCAGGGGGTCATCCTCAAGGGGTGGAGCCCCCTCTTTTTTTTAGGTACGTTAGTTAGTTATTTTTAAGTTTGTGTAGTTTATTTTATTTGTTCTTTCATGGACCTTTTAACAACCTTGTTGTTTTTTCATGGCGTCCGCCATTTTGTTTTATAAATCATCTTGTTAATCATCGTACCATAATTTTCAATCGTCGTTTTCGTATGGATGAATCGCAAATTCATCGTCGTCGCCATCGTCAATGGAAGAGTCGCGTCAAACGTTTTAACAAGTTCCGCAATCGTTGGTCCGCAAGACCGAACGCCCACGCAATTCCGCTGCTGCCACCATTTGCTCGAATCGCCTCGCAAAGCGCTTGAAGACTGAAACGCAATCGTAGCAAAGAACCGCTCGCAGAGCAAAGAACAAAGGTAGAGTGCACAAGGATGATATTCGAACAGATATGGTTTATGCCCTACACCCCCTTTTCTCTCTATATGAGTAAAAAGGAGGTGGAACGAATACGAACCTCCTTCTTTTTTTTGCCCTCCAATACATAAGCCAAGTATCGGAACTTTAAGCTTACGCGCTGGAAGCGACGCTAAGCGTCTACCTGGAATATAATGCTTATAAATAAATTTTACCCTTAAAGGGATCTGAAGTTGGTTCTATAAACATTTTAACTTATATATATGAAATAAATAAATAAAAATTTTCATTCCCATACATGCTTTGAGAGTTTCAAGGTGGATTAGTCTAATGAGGTTTGCGGTTAAAAGGTCTTAAATCGAAGAAAAGTTAATCCCTTTTCTCCGATTTTCTGACCGATAAGATTACGCCCAGAGGGTATGAAAGAAAGATAGTTTTCTTGACAAATTAAACT
>JABUQX010099602.1:7500-10812 GCA_015478945.1 Trachelipus rathkii
TTCTACACATTCATGCATCTATCAAATCTATAGCTAACAAACGGGGTGTTATTTACATTCAAACAAAAACATTCAAATAAAAGAAGGAAACAGGGAAACTGGAGAGGTTTTAACTCTGCTTACTTTGGTTTTTATCGATTCTCTTTATGAAAATGAGAAACATGTTTTTAACGAATTTTGTAGAAAAATCTGTAGAATATAAATTTGGGCATAATTTTAATTCAATTTACATCAAATAAAAGGTAGAATGCACCATTAGGTGATCTTTAAAACGTCGATGTTGAGTGATTTTCTGGTTGTCAATCCGTTTCCTTTGTATTGGTATTTATAAGAAAAACCATGATTGAGGCATTTTTATATAGAGAGTAAAATTACTTCGACGAAATCACTTGAAATTTAAGGTATATGTAGATGTGCCTATTTTCAAAATTTCTTGCTATGAACCTTTGATATTTGCTTTCAAAAGATGTTACAAACAACATCCAACTAAACTCTGCATCTATTTATCAATAACGAAAAATTGCAATAATTCTTTTATTTTGATACCATATCAAAATGAAAGAATTTTCCCTCATATGGGATTGAGCGAGTAACAACTTTTTATTTAGAACATTTTTTTGTATACCAAACAATTTTATTAAATTTTCTTTCGTACCCAGAGGTAAAACAGTTGGGTATACAAAAAATATCTAAATAAAAAACGTGTGACTCAAACAATCCCATATGCCCTGAAAGTTTTACATCTACCGAATGAACCAAAAAAAAATATATATTGCATTTTTTTTAATTTATAACTAAATGTTGAGACCTTCTGTTTGGAATTAATGGTAACATTTTTTTGAAAGCAGATATTAAAAATTAATCACAAGGAATTTTAAATAATATATCTATCTGTGAATTGCTCAATTTTCTTACTTCTATTGAAATATGTCGAAATCATATATATATATATATATATATATATATATATATATATATTATTTGAAATAGTAAATATATATATATATATATATATATATATATATATATATATATATATATATATATATATATATATATATATATATATATATTATATATATATATTTATATATTTGAAATGTCAATATACAAACTGTTGGAGACAGAATACCGCTCGAAATCGACGTTTAAAAGTTCGTCCAATGCTGGATCTTGTATTTTATTTCATGTAAGTCGGATATAAAAAGAAAAATATGTTTAAAATTAAATTCAAACAATTTTATCACCAATACCCAAAGCAAGAACGACTAGACTAATTCCCTTATAGTAATTACCATAGATAGATCCATATGGGTCTTAAACGCGTCGATGGAATATTTAACAAATTGCGCGTTTTCTCCAAATAAAGTAAAATCATCCTATTTATTCTTATACCAGAAGCAGATTTATTTGCCAACATATTCTTTTTGCATCTATCTATCTATCTATCTATCTATCTATCTATTTCCATTCATCTATCTATCTATCTATCTATCTATCTATCTATCTATCTATCTATCTATCTATCTATCTATCTATCTATTTATCTATCTATCTATTTATCTATCTATCTATTTATTTATTTATTTATTTATTTATTTATTTATTTATTTATTTATTTATTTATTTATTTATTTATTTATTTATTTATTTATTTATTTATTTATTTATTTATTTATTTATTTATTTATTTATTTATTTATTTATTTATTTATTTATTTATTTATTTATTTATTTATTTATTTATTTATTTATTTATTTATTTATTTATTTATTTATTTATTTATTTATTTATTTATTTATTTATTTATTTATTTATTTATTTGTTTATTTATTTATTTATTTATTTGTTTAAATATTTGTTTATTTATTTATTTATTTATTTATTTATTTATTTATTTATTTATTTATTTATTTATTTATTTATTTATTTATTTATTTATTTATCTATTTATTTATTTATTTATTTATTTATTTATCTATCTATTTATTTATTTATCTATTTATTTATTTATTTATTTATTTATTTATTTATTTATTTATTTATTTATTTATTTATTTATTTATTTATTTATTTACTATTGGTTATAGAAGTAGAAATAATAATGTAGCAGTAGAGTAACAGAAAGAGCTTTAATATGAGTAGTATCAGCTGTGGTAGTAGTAGTAGTAATAGTAGTAAATGTTGAATGGCAGCATACTCGTTGAACCTTCCACCTTAATTTTGCTTTTTGGCCTTATTTTCATATCAATTTAGTCGTAAAACTAAATAAAGAGAATAATCTTCATCGTCTCATTCTCTTCGTCTTTCCCATCGCCTCCTCATTAGCTTTCCTCCTGAATCTTTTCTGAGGCCTTTCTACTCTTCTTTTATCAACACGTAACATGTTAATCACGTTTCCAACGAACTTTTCTTTGCTTGTTAATCTAAGCGAGAAGAGTCATCCTTTCTGTTTCATACATATATACTTGTATAAAAAGCGCTACAAGTGTACATACGATTATTTATAATTTGAGTGTGTATGAAAGGAGTGAATCAGCATGTATTCAGGTGTTCACAAGCATGTTTTCACGAGTGATGAATTACCTGATGCTAGTTTGCAAGACCTGTAGCAGTCAACGCTTTTGTGTAGACTTTTTAATATATATATATGTTTTTTTTATTTATATTTATTTTATTTATATATATATATATATATATATATATATATATATATATATATATATATATATATATATATATATATATATATATTTATATATATATATTAAATATATATATATATTCATATATATATATATATATATATATATATATATATATATATATATATATATATATATATATATATATATATCCTCTACATATACATATATATATATATATATACATATATATATATATATATATATATATATATATATATATATATATATATATATATATATATATATATATATATATAGAGAGAGAGAGAGAGAGAGAGAGAGAGAGAGAGAGAGAGAGAGAGAGAGAGATAGTTATATATATATATATATATATATATATATATATATATATATATATATATTAATATATATATATATATATATATATATATATATATATATATATATATATATATATATATATATATATATATATATATATATATATATATATATATATATATATATATATATAAATATATAATTAAATATATTTATATGTATAAATAAATATATATATATATATATATATATATATATATATATATATATATATATATATATATATATATATATATATATATGCTGAAGAGGCGCATAATG
>JABUQX010099603.1:0-27500 GCA_015478945.1 Trachelipus rathkii
TTCGGAAAAAAAAATGTAAATTCAATTTAATTCCATTAGCTCTTAGTTTTTTCTGTGACTCTTTTTATAAGGAGACCTGCCCGAAATTGTGAAATCCAAGATTCCAATCATTAGCTACTAATATAAACTGTAATTTTTATTAATAAATTTCTTTTAAAAGCCTGTAAACATACAATGAAAACATGGGTTAAAGTAAAAGCCAATGCATATGATTTAATTTAAGAAATAATTCAATTCAGATAAGAAATATAGAATCGCGTTGTTTCGAAAAAAAGTAAATTTTAGGCCAATATATATTATATTGATATATATATATCTATAGTATAGTATAGTATATATTATATATATATATATATATATATATATATTAATAATAAGTATATATATATATATTATATATATCTACTATTATATAATATTATTGTATATATTATCATTCGACAAAATAGGGTGCAACAAAGAAAACTTACATCACAATTACATTAATGCCAAAAAATGAAGATTGACTTTACTGTACAAAGCAAGGCCACATTGGTACTTATTGAGGAGTAGATGATTTTCTTATAGCCTTTCTTTTATGTTGTCTAAGAGGAAGATTATCATGATCATCTCTTTTTAAGCACCAACAGTAGTCTGCTAGCATATTCACATCCCAGCGACCCTGATATCTTTCCTCCATCACTTTTATATCCTGATGGAACCGCTCACCTTGTTCCTCACTGTAATCTTCACAGTTGTCTGGAAAGTAGTCTAAATGGGAACTAAGAAAATGCATTTTAATTGACATGTTTGGGTCCAAGATGGACTGAATAGTTGCAGCGAGTTCGTATACATATTCGGATCTCTGTATTCGGCGATTTCCAGGAACATTGTCACCACAGAATCGTGAAAAGAGAGCCAAGCACTTCTTTCTTTGTCATCATAAATAGTGAAAGTGGCTCGCAAAAAGTTTTCTAATTTTCGGACCGTCGAAGATTCCTGTTTCTATTTTACCGTCACTTAGTTTTTGAAATGCATTTTTCAGATAACAGATAACATCCATCTTTGTTTAGTGCTCGGATGAAATTCTTCATAATTCCAAGCTTAATATGTAGAGGTGAAGTAAACATTTTTAGGTTCGATTAGAGGTTACAAAAAGTTGGGATGACCTGGTTCAAGTTCATTTCTGATCGGCAATTGGCGTGTGTAGTGTTCCTTACTTGCTCGACTGTCACAAGACTAAAGAAACAATGGATAGTTTAGTGGTAACCGCTTGTGTTTGGACCAGCAAAAAGATATTTACCCTATAGAAAAGAAAATTAAATTTACTTTGTATTGAACTATAAAAGATCCCTCTTTCTTTCTCAAATGACTAAGAATACAAATTTCTGAAATCTAGATATATCTTACTTCATGCTGCCACATGCTCTTCCATTGTGTGTTTTCTAGTTTAAAACCTGATAGATGCTCAGGTTTTTTCGGTATGTTTCATAAGCATCATTGAATTAAACCAACAGGAACAGATGCCTTCTTGTTACCATGGTTAAGAAGTACTGCTTTAAACTTATGGTGGAACTTTCTATGAACAGTCGAAATTCTACAGGAACATACTCCACACCCAATTCGTTAATGAAACCTATTACATCATTGCAGTAAGTAAGAGATTTGGATTGGTCAACAGTGAAATATTTACGAAATTCCCTTTCACGATGGAGGTACCAATAAAATGTTGTTTCTGAACTTAACAAATTGTGTTCTCGAAGCCGTGACCCAAGCAATTAACCAGATTCTTTGGACAATCCCAAATTCCTAGTCAAATTGTTAAGTTCTGATTGCTTTAAAGGCTTAGGGTGATTCATCTCAGAAGTGGCTTCATACATAGGGGAACCATCAGCATCATCATCGACAGCAGCATCATGTAATTCGTCCTCGAAGTCTTGCGTCAAGAAAGTTTCGTCTGTATGATTGGGAATTGGAATTCATGGGCCATGAGCTACCGGTTTTATGGCAGATGGAACTTCAGAATATTTCACATGTTGCTTGTTCTTTCGATTTATTCCTAAAAGCAAACAAAACACACATACATGCAATTTCTACTACCAAATGTATATATTACATTTTTAATACAATAAAAGAAAACTTATTCATAAATATGCCATACCTGCTAAATTCGTCATGCAGAAGTAACAGTCACTAACATGATTTTTGCCTTCCCTCCACACCATTGGAACACCAAAGGGAAGAGACTTTTGTTTTCCCTTGCTCAACACCTTTAAATTCCTTGAACGCACGTTTTGCAGCAGACATGAGGAGCAAAGGTTTTATCTTGATCTCCAAGCTTTACTCCAAAGTAAGCAAAGCAGCTTTTTTTTAACAAAGGTTGTTATATTCATATTCTGTTCGGGAAAAGTGACTTTCCCACAAATAAAACAAAAACGGTCAGGATCATTTCTACACTTTCTTCATTTCTGAAATTCAGGAGCGGTTTTATATTATGCAAGTCGTGAAAATAGGCAAAAATATAAACTCGTATAATAATGTAAAATTGAAATGTGGAAATTAATATATTAATAAATATCAATATATATATATTATATATCATATATTATTAATTATATAATAAATACTATATAATATATATATTATATATATATTATACTATATATTATATAGAATATATTATAATATATATATATATATATATATATTATAATAAATATATATATAAATATATATATATTGATACACATCCATAATTGTTTAGTTATTCACAAGAAGAATATCATCTACCATCAGTGTTGTACGACATGGTTTTCTGCTTACAAATTAAAGATATATAATATAATATAGTAATATATTATATATATGATATAGTATTATATAATAAATATATATATATATATATATAATATATATATATATTATATATATATATATAGTATATATTATGTGTAATATATTATATAAATATATATGATATATATTATATATATATATATATATATATATATATTAATATAATATATATTATATAATATATATAGTTTATGATAGTTCTCCCTGCTTTTATTTCAATTTCGAAAAGCTAAATTTTTACTCTTTCCAAAATATTTTGGAACGGCTCTAGATCAATAATCTGACCTTGATTGGATTAAATGAATAGCATTTTGAATTCAGCGTGTCGAAAATTATAATCAGCTGAAAAAACCTAAACTGGAAAATGTGCAAGATAGTGGTCAGTGAACACAAAGAAGAATCATAGAAATCATCCAATCATTGTTCAGTGAACACAAAAAATGGAACACCATCTTTCATTGTTCAGTGAACAAAAGAAGAATCTAGAACATGGCACTCCATCTATTGTTGTGGACGTAGCGGTTATTTATATCGGGATCGGATCGAATACGCTCTCACTGTTGGTAAGAAACTACCTTTTTTCAAGTATTGTATAGATACTTATCGCGATGGAAACCGGGCAAACTATAGGGGTCTCAGTTCGCCTAGATGTTAAGTTTATTCCATCCCCATACATTGGCGTGACGTGTGCCCACTGACTAGCTTCTTCATAAAGTGATTGTTGGCGTTTTCATAGTCGTGTGGTTATTGCCCGCCAGCAAGTAAGGTGGGCGCGTGATCTGAAGAGCAGAATTGTTTTTTTCAACTGTGAATATAACCTTGGACCAAAGTTATATCCTGTTCTAGTACTTCTCTCGCAAAAGACGCCGTGCGCCTGTGGATTCGGTTAGTGTTGCTTCACTGCTATGGGTCCAGTGGGTATTCCATCAAGAAGTGCAATTCAATAGGCGATTGTTAGGATGCTTCCATCTGTAATGCGCGTTTGATGGCTCGGTATTTGTAAATGAATTCTACGGGTCCGCATTAAATTTTTCCTGACCTCATTCTCGGTAGTTTGGTCCGTGGGTCTATCAGGTTTGGGACCCCCACAAAATTTAGCACTCTCCCTATTCTCAAGCCAAACCATCGCGTCTTACGCGATATTGGATCCCGATGTTCTTTCTTTTCGAATCGATTGGTGTCGAGTCTGGATTCCGCCAATGCCCGGTTCCTTCCTCTTAATACTAGCTTCTCAGCACGGGTATCCATTATTCTGATATTAACAGCAGATAACTGTAGTTGGTGTCGTGACTCTACTCCGAATGACATGAACTTTTACATAAAAGATGTGACGTTAGTATGGTTTATTATTTAGATAACCAAGTTAACAATCATACACCCAAAAACGCATGCACGCACACACACATACACACACCCACGTTATATATTTATATATATAGTATATAAAAATATTTTTCCAAATATATATAGATAAGTAAATTATTTGTTGTATTCCCCCATATATATATATATAGATATATATATATAATATATATATATATAATATCATATTATATATATTAATATATAGTTAATTGGTGTGGAGAGCAACCTATCAACATTGTTTTTAAACCCAGACCATAGAATGTTTGTAAGCTGTAATGACGTAAAAAGAAAACTAGAGAAACATTTGTAGGGAGAAAATCTATGGCCCTATAGAGTTGAGATTACAGGCGTATACCTTGCGTGAGAGAGAGAGAGAGAGGAGGGAAGAGAGAGTAGAAAGAGAGAGAGAGAGAGAGAGAGAGAGGAGAGAGAGAGAGAGAGAGAGAGACGAGGAGGAGAGAGAGAGAGAGAGAGAGAGAGGAGAGAGGAGAGAGCCCCATTGCTAGATTGCTGAGCATTCTGTGTTAATTGGGATTGGTTACTTAAACGATATTAAGCATAAGGTAAATCCGGCATAAGACGTTAAGACCGTTCCCCATACTGTTTGTAACTATGATAATAATATTAAATAAAGTAAATTTTAAAACTTAAAACTTAAAAATTTCGAAAAATCAGTAAGTTTATGATAAGTGACTTTGTATCTAAAGAATAGAATTTCAATGCACAATTGAAAGTTTAAGGTCTAATACTTTTATTATTTTAAATACATCTGTCGCTCTCTTTTTCTTTCTAGACTTCATAACATCTCTCGTTAGATGCTATGTGTGATATTTAATAATTCGTGTGATAGTGGAGCCTGCTAAAAATATAACATATTCATTTTTTATACGTATATCTATATATATATATAATAAATATAATATTTTATATATATATAATATATTATATTATAATATATATATATTATATATACATATTATATATATATATATATATATAGATATATCATATAATATATATATATATATATATATATATTATATTATAATATATAGATATACTATGTATATATAGTATGTATATATAGTTATCTGATCGCCTATGATGTGTATTAATAATCAGTCATTAATTGGATCGTGCGCGGGGACGATAAATTAAACTATAAGTATGATAATAGAATACAAAAGCATCTATATACATATGCGCGAGCAAAGGCAATGCATCGGTTGCATATGCTAAATCAGCTCATGGTGTTAAGTTTAAGGCATATATAGATAGTTAAATATTAATGTTTAATGTATAGAACTACAATCAAAACTTGGTGATATTTATTAACACTTGTCAAAAATTTTGGACGGTAGGAGCGTTATAATACTTACAACCTTATAGTATTATATAATATATAATAATAGTATATTATTATATATATACATAAATTATATATTATCATTATATATATATATATTTTATAATATATTATATAATATGATATAGCTAATTTTTCACTAGAAATTACAAATCCTAATTCTGTTCACGACTTCGTTCAGTTTTGATTCTTTTGTTTTTTTTAATAATTGTACTTATACTATACTAACAATGAATTTCAGTGGGGATGGACATCTCAATGACTAGCAATAGTCTGCAAGTATTGTTGTACACCATTTAATTATGCTAAACCGCTTTTTCAAGAATAAAATATCTGGAAAAGTAAGGACCTTTACAGAAAAACCAATTACATATTGGAATCAGCGTATAAAAGCCATTCAATATATGATATATAAGTATATATATATATATATTAAATATTAATTATATTATATATATATATATATATAGTATATAGTATATATATATATATAATAGTACGTATATAGTTAGGGGCTGGAGCCGACGGGGGAGAGGGGGGGACGTTTCCATACCCCAAGGGGGGCGAAGGAACCTCCGCGCTCCAAATAGCCAAAGAGGGGGTTCTAAGACCCTCTCCCGAGGGGGGAAATGTCTACCTGTCTTCCAAAAGGCCGAGAGGCACCGACTCCTGCCATCTTTGCGGTTTCCCCCTGGGTATTCCTTTAGTTTAAACAACAATTTTTGAAGTAATACAAAATTTAACTAAAATTACTTTTTAAAAATTATTAAATATTTCGAACTTTTGAAGCAATGTCCGTTACCACTTAAATTATTTGTTTGTATCATTATTTTAACAATAGATTTAAAAAAAAAATAATAAAAAAATAAAACTGACGGAGTCGTAATACGGAAAAGGCTGCTATATATTTTTGAATCACATGTTACTTACTACTGTAAACTTTTAGCAATATACAGAGATATATTAAAAAAAAAAAATCAAAATAACAGGAGTCGTAAAAAGAAAAGGTCATTATATACATATAAAAATATAATATATATATACTATATATATATATCTAGTATAAGATATACATATTATATATATATATAAGTATATATATATATTATAATATATAATAATATATATAAGTATATAATATATATGGAACAGTTTTATATACTTCGTTCGCTGGTATTATGTGTTTTTCGCGGCTAAACATTCTTGTAAATCTGTTCACAACGGTTTAAATAATATAAATTTAACATTTAATAAAACAGTAATAGTGATCAGCAGACTTTTTAATTAATAACTCAACTATATATGCCTTAAACTTAACACCATGAGCTGATTTACCATATGCAACCGATGCATTGCCTTTGCTCGCGCATGTGTATATACATGCTTTTGTATTTAAATATCTTACTTTTGTTTTAAACTAATAATCTCACGCCTGCAATCAATTAATTGACTGTTATGATAAACACCCAGGTTCAGTAACTATAGATAAAATGCAACTCAATATCAGTAGAATATCTACTATCTACTATCTACTATCTACTATCTACTATCTACTATCTACTATCTACTATCTATCTATCTATTCTATCTATTATTCTCTATCTATCTATCTGATCTAATAGTGTATCCTATTATCTCTATATAGATATATACGGTATATATATAAGATATATATAATATATAATATATTATATATATATATAATATATATCATATTATATATAAATATATATAAATATATAATATTATGTGTGTGTGTGTGTGTGTGTGTGTGTGTGTGGTTGTGTGTGTTGCGTGTCTGTAACGACACTCTAATTTGTCCTCTAGTTTCTCACAATACTATATGCATTTGGACACTGTGCTTAAAGGAGGGCGTGGTTGATTGGAGAAGTATTATAGATGACCCAAGTTTTCTCTGAGAAATTCGACCAAGGTTTAGGTGGCATATTTGTTGTTACGATAGTACCTTTCAGTGAGAATTTAAAGCTATTATTTTTTATAATATCAAATGTAAATGATTAATTAACTAATTTTCATTTTAATTGATTATCTATTATTATGATTATATTATTATTATGTATTATATTATTTTATTATATTATTATTTATTATTAATTATTATATTATTTATTATTATTATTATTATATATTTATTATGTATTTATTATATTATTATTATTAATTATTATTATTATTATTATTATTCTTTTAGAAGTAAGATTGAAATGAACTTCTCGATAGCTTTTGTTAAGACAAAATATATATAATATATACCAAATGTATATATAATAATATATATATTATATATATATATTATTATATATATATTATATAATATATATATATTATATATATACATATAATATATAATATATAATATTATAATATAAGTAATATATATATAAGTATATATATATATATATATATAATATAATATATATAATATATATATATATTCTACATATATATGATATATACATATATATAAGTAATTATATATTTATATATATATATATATAATATAATACGTTATAATAATATATATTTTTGATATAATATATAATATATATATATATATATTTTATATATAGATTTGTTAAATTTATATATTATATTATTATAATTATATAATAAATATAATATTATATATATATAAATATCTATGTTATACAATAATATATATATATATATATACTAATATATATAATTATATATATATATAATATATATATATTATATATATATATTATACTCTATATATATATATATATATATTATTATATGATATATATATATCTCTCTTTAAAGTGTGCAAATTCATTCACATATGTGTGTGTATATACAAAAAAAAAATATTATAAATTATTATAATTATATATTACTTTATAATATATCTTTGATATAACATATATATTATAATATATATATACTTATATAATATATTATATATATATAATTATATAGATATATATATAATATTATATATATATATTAAAATAAGTATTAATATTTATATATTTAGTTAATATATATGTTATTTAAATAAATAGATTTATATATATAATATAATTATATATATATATATTATACTACGTATAATTCGAAAGGACAGAAGAACAAGAAACGGGCGGAGGAGAATGTGGAAGACTCTAAAACAAGAGTTAAGATCAATTGCAAGCGAAATTACTAGGAAAGGAAAAAAGTCACGGGGGGGAGGAAAAGAAGACGGCATGGTTGAATGAGATGTTAAGCCGCAGTGACTTCAAAAAACAAAGAATATAGGAAATGGATGAAGACGAGAAAGGAAGGGAACAGGATAGAATATGTAAGCGCAAGAAACCAGGAGAAGATTAAAAGAAGAAGTATGTACATTACTTGGAGAAGAATGGAAGAGAACTGAAAGAGGATACGAAGGGCACGGGAAAACTTTTATATGGAATGGCCAAGAACATGAGAGGAAATAAAGAACCGGAAATGCATACGGTTCTGAATAATGAGGGAGAACCTCTTTTAGAGAAGAAGAGGAGGTGACGGAAAGATTGAGCGAATATTTCAGAAATTTTGAACGAAGAGGAAGGGGAGGAGGAAATGGTATGAAAAAACCTGAGAGGTAGGAGAGAAGAACAATGAGAATAGATGATAGAGGAAGGAAAGAAGCAAGTTTAAGGAACTAAAAAAATGGGAAAAAGTGCGGATACGAGTGGAACGAATAATGAAATATTTAAAACAGGAAAGGGAAACTAAAATGTTGACCAGATTGTTAAATAAGTATGGAAAGAAAGAAAAATAACCACAGAGATGGAGGAAAGCAGTATCTATCCGAACATAAGAAGGAGGATAAAAGAAGAATGTGGATAATAGAGGGATAGTATTGTTGGTGGGGGCGAGTAAAATATATGAGAGCATCTGGAAAAAAAGATTGAGGATGAAGGTCGAGGACAAGAATTGTGGAAAATGGACAGCACGTTTTCAGACCAGGAAAAAGTACTAATGACCTAATATTTTACATGAAAATGCTGACAGAATATCATAGAGTGGAATGAGAATGCGTATGCTGCAATTCATAGACTTTGAAAGGCATTCGATAGAACTGATAGGGAATAAAGCTGTTTTAGAGTGTTAGAAGATCGACTTAATGACATAGCCAGAAAGTCTGATAAGCACATTAAAAGTGAAATGTTGAAATTTCATAAAACCGGTAGAAGAACAGGGAGAGAAGGTTGGAAGTGAAACGCGGGGGTGAACAGGAAGTGTAACTATCACCATTGCCTCTTTGCTACTGTCTTCCTGGAGAAGCTACGCTTAAAAGGATAACTGCAATAAGGGAAAAGGGAGCACCCTTTGGTTTATGCGGTGTTGCGGCAGTGATAACATAGGAGCTCAAGACCTGAAGTAGCTGTGAAAGGTGGAAGAGGTACTGAAGTAATGGGCATGAAAATAAACAGAGAGAAAACGGAAATCATGGTGATTGCAAGAGAGAGGGGAAGAGATAGTGAGTGAACATAGAAGATAATGAAGGCTTAAGAAAGTGAATAGATTTAAGTACTTGGGCGTGGTATTTGATGATCAACTGGAAGACAAGATGACAGAGTTGAAAGGGAGAAAGGGAGATTTTTCACAGAATGTGGGACGTTATATCCGTTCCTGAAGGAGAAGGATACCAACATGAGGTAAAATATTAATATATAAAACAATTCTGTGACAGAGTATTTTTGTATGGTCTGAATGCTGGGCCAATAAATACGATGCAAAAAGTCAGATAGAGCCTGCGGAATGAGGGTACTTAGCGTCTTGAGGAGTATCGTTGAAGAGACAAATGAAGGAGGCGAGCTGGTGAGGAGAGAACTGGGAGTGGCACTGTTTTTGAGTGCGTGGGAGAAAGCCAGTTGAAGATGGTTTGGGACGATCTGAAAAGAAGAGGGAATGGAGAGATTGAGAGAGATATGGATTTGGGAGACTATTAGAAGGTAGGATGACGCAGCAGGAAGACCAGGAGGGTGATGGATTCCGGTGGCAGAGGCCGTACAACGTAAAGCGCAAGACGCGTAAGGAAGCAGAGGAGGTAAAGTAACATTTGAAGAAGAATGCTGGAGAAGAAATCTGGGGGAAGTAGCACGGTGACAGGCATACCCTAACAGGATTGATGGTACAACCATTTTTTATTGATATAAAATTTTATATATATATTATATAATATATAATATAAAGATATATTATTATAATAGTATATAATATATATTATAATTAATATATATATAATAAATATATAGTAGTATTTATACTATAGTATATATATATATATATATTATATATATAAATTTTGCATATGATAATAGCAAGTGTTCATTAATCCCATTATTTTGCAGATAAAAATCTTTGCTTTTACCTAAAGCATTCTTTTCAACAAAACAAAATGCTCCAACCTTATTTTAATTCCTCGTCGATCTCGTCAATCCTGACCATTTAAATCACCCACTATGACAACATAACCGTGGTATGACGCTAAGACCTTGAAAATTTTTAGTTATTGGTAAAAGTTCTGCTCCTCTGTAAGGGTTCTTCGCTGGAGGTACGTAAACTTTGGTATACGTTCTCCCCCACCTCTGTCAGCCTTCCATGTTTGGACTCGTAAAACTGGATAAAGGTTATGTTAATTACATCGGTCTTTATTTAGAATGCTAAAATTTGTTCGTTTATCTCAGGGTTTCCAAACTCTTTAGCCCAAGAGTCACGGTGACACCTCCACTAAGTCCCAAGGGCCAAGACCTAGCTAAAGCTCATCATACAAAGTTAGCAAATCCCTATGCAGAATTAAGAAATTCCTTAAAGTTTGATAAGCATTTTTTCTACGATTTGTGCTAGGTATATGAATACGAAAACGAACTAAAAATTTTAGCATTCGTTAGCAAACGCAAATCTGAAGCGCCTATAAGCGAACAGCGATGTTGAAATGGTCTCTTCAGATTTGGTATCCTTTATACCCGAAAACTAGTCAGAAAATGGGTCAAAAATGAGTGATCTGATTTATAAAATTTGATATCGTACACCAAATTGTAACTCCGTAATTTTTCCTGGAGTAGGCCATAACTCCATTATAGCTTAAATTCAAAAAGCGTGTTATCCCGCATTAAGAGAACAGGATGTCTGAATGTCTCTCTGATTGGTTCTTTATATACGCCAAGTAGGTCAGAAAAAAATGGAGTCAAATGAGGGATTTGATTTGATCAATTTGATTAAGTATACCAAATTGAACTCAGTAACTTTTCATCTGTAGCGAGATACTCTGTTATCTGTCATTTTAACTTCAAAAAGCGATGTACCCAATTAAGAGGTAAACAGGATGTCTGCCATAGCTCCACTCTGTTTATTATCACCCCCAAAAAGTAGGTATAAAGATAGGTCAAAATTAAAAGATTCATTATAATACATTTGTATATAGCTGATCAGTTAAACTTTTTAACAGGCAAACTTTAACTCTGATTATTATTTAGTTATAAATGACCTATCCTACTATAAAAGGAGAGTGAAAATGTCTGAATGTCTCTTGAAACTTTTTTACTTACCCAAAATAGTCGTAATATTTAAAATGACAAAATTAAGATTTATTATACTAATTTTATTACAGTAACCAATTTGTAACTCAAATAACTTTTTACCTAACCAAACTTAAATATATATTAATATATATATATAATATAACTTTAATATACTATATAATAATAATATAATTATTAATTATAATCACTAATATATATATATATTAAAATACTTTATCTACTACACTCTCATGCATAACCAAAATAAATACATACTATATATACTATAAGTATATATGATATATATATTATATATATTATATATATTAATCTATATATATATATAATATATTATATATATAGTATTATAATATATATAATATATATGATTATAGTTATTATAAATATATATATATTATAATATATATCTAATATATATATATCTTTAAGAATGCTCGTGGCGCACAGAGTGTTGAGTCCCGCCTCTCATACAAGGGAACGATGGTTAAAAATCCTATCGATCGATAAGCAGTTGAGTTTATCTACGTGCGGCAATGAATTAAACTTCGACTTACCATAATCACGTGAGTGGCGCTGGATTTTTGATAAATAAGCCGGCTAAAGTATCTAGATTGTCCCTGTGGTGACCCTAGATGTTACTACCCTGCATAGGGGATAAAACACGTTAAAAGGTATTATAATATATTTATTTACTATTTATATTATTACATAATCTATATATCTATATATTATATATAATAGTATTATATATATTTAATATATATATATATATCTATAATTATTCCTATATATATAATATATCTTTATATTATTATATATATATTATATATATATCTAGTATATAGTTATAATTAATATATAGCACTTATTTATCGCGCCAAATTGCCTATCAACATATGAGAGTTCCAGGGGGAAATACTGTAGAAGAGCTAGCTGAATAAAAGGCACACTCAGCTAGTTAGTTTGACTTCCAAGCGCAGTTATAGAAACGATAACCACATATTATCACTATTAAACAATGTAATGTTTCTATACCTCGTTTTTAGGTATTCTTACCCGTAATCTACTTTTTTACAGTTTTCTATACTATAAACGCCATAAATACGGATCGGTCTTAGGCAACTCTAAGTAAGTTTTATTAATTTCCGGGCAGTGTCCCTAGAACACCAACTCTTTCTTATCGATAAGCTCATATTATATATATATATATATATATAATAGATCTATATATGTATAGTATATATATTATATAATATGATATATATTATTATATATCTATATTAATATACTTAATATATATTTAATAATATATAATTACTATTTTATTTATTTATTAATTAATTATATATATATATATTATATATATATATATAATATATATATATTATAATACTTATTTTAATTATATTATTATTATTATATTTATTCACTTAATCTATTTAATTTTTATTTATTTATTTATTTATGTATTTTTATTATTAATTATTATTCTTATTTTTAATTTATCTTAATTATATTAATTATTTATTTTATTGTATTTATTTTATGTTATATTTATTGTAATTATTTATTATTAATAGCTTAGTCTAATGTATTTATTTTATGTATATTTATTTATTAATTAATTTTATTATTTTATTATCTTAATTATTTTCTTATACATCTTTATATATATATATATATAATTAAATCCTTTTTATATATAAATTTCATATATGTTTCTCTTTCTAAATCTAATTAAATATATATATATACCTAGACAATAATATGAACAAGGATATCTAACCTTAAGCTTAATACAAATATATTAATTATATATATAAACACTACACAATCCCACTATCACTATTATATATAATATATTATATATACCACACATACACTATTAATACTATATCTACCTATTAATATTAATCTAATTATTTATTTATCTAATTTAATTTCTTTTAATTTATCTTAATTTAATTATTATTATATATATAGTAATACTAATAATATATATATATATAGTATATAATATATTATATAATATATATATATAATTATATATATATATAATTACGGCCTCACATAAGTACGTTACATTTCAAACGTATATAATATATATATATATTAAATGTTATTTATTTATTAATTAATTTATATTTATATTTTTATCTTTAATCAGTTTTTCTTAATTGATATTTTAATTATTAATATATTTTATTTTTAATTTTATTTATTAAATATATTAAAAATCATGGTTAAATTATATAATTTTTATATATATATTTAAATTTAAGAATAGTATTTATTTTCATATTTTATTTTAAATAATTAAAAATTTTTTATTATTCAGTTTATAATTAATTTATTTTTATTTATATATTTTATTTATTTATGTACTTATCTTTGTTCTCTATTGTTTTTTATTCGTCCTTTTTGAAGTTGTCTTTATACAATATGTCTCAGTGTAGGTAATTTGGCTTATGTGGTCGTAATTTATTTTTCGCGAATGGTGTCGCGAATAGTGTTTTAGAATATCGTTTCTAAATTATAACCACTTAATCCGTCCATTTTTAGGGGAAGTAATATCAGTAATCCATAAACAACTACAGAGGAAAGACAGCAGTATGGTATATATTGTACTAGAGGCTGAACTGATTAAAGAGTATTAGAACACTTGGAAAGTATATATAGCCAATAAAAGGCCAGTAGCAATTCTAAATATAAACCAAGCAATCAGAGAAAAAGATCAAAGAGTCAATGAAAGGACATGATATGCATAAGAAATAAAATTAAGAATTGGACTGGGCCCTGGGTGAGTAGTAAGGTTATTATAATAATATAGAGAAGGATAAATCCATGGAGAGTAACCGGCCAGGTGATCAGAAGAGTTATATAAATTGTGGTATACAAATAGGAGCAACTGAGAGAATGTATCAAGAGTGGGATTTCGATACTGGAACTCTGCGTTGTACTGAGTTAAGCAGTACCGGGAGTCTTTATATCTAAAGCCATCCTATATTATAATAAGTATATATATATATATATATATATATTAATCTACTATATATAATATAACTATCTTAACATTTATATATATATATATAATATATTATATAAATCATATAATACAGATATATAATAACTATATAATATACCTGTAATATATAAATATATATAATGAATTTATTGTTGAATTATAGGATTATTTTTTTACACATTTATCTTATAGTTACAGGAAGTCATTAAAAATTTACTGGTTCCTGAGATAATTATTTTGGGGATTCCTCGGCTACTTATCAGTTCTGTTGGACCAAAAATTGCAAGTTTCAGTAATATCACCTGATGATATATATTAGTATATATATATATATATTATATATATATACTAACTACTATAATAATTACCTAGTATTTAATTTATTAATATCTATATTATATAGTACTATGGTAATAATTTAGACCAGTTATCCTCAACAAACGTGAGGTTACACATACGCCCATGGGTAGAGAAGTGATTATCTTTGGGGTCACTATCATGAGATACACTCCACATAGTATATATATAAGGTATATATATATATATTATATATATATTATATATTATATATTATATATATATTTAATTTATATAGTATTAATATATATCCTATATCTATATATAATATATTATTAATCATACTATTAAATTTAATTTCCGTTTTAAGGTATTGATGATCAAAAAAGTTGAGAATCTCTGCTACCCATGGACTTATAAAGTGAGTTTTATATTCTTTGCTCTTAAATTAACAGAATAGAAAAATATTTTTTTTTGTTATGAGAAATAATTATGCACTGTGTACTCATGTAAGTATCGTATAGTTGGAAGACACTTTCATATTTTTTTCTTGAAGATTAAAAATGACAAAGTTTGTATTTTGCTTTGTTTTCAATACGCGGGCTCCACTGGCTTCAATACCAGTCATATGCATCAGTTACAGGACCATAGCTCTATCTATTGCCTATGTTATTCATTGTGTTTAGTCTGTACCTATGAATGGATGTTATTCATTGCTAACTATTGTCATGTCCAAATTTTCTATGCCATAGGCAGTTTTTTAATATCTCAAAAATGAAGATTTTAATTAAATAGGGACAATTTTTTTAAAAAAAATTTATTATGCCTATATGTTTATGAATCATTTAAAAATTTATTGATAGACAGTAAATTTAATTAATTGCAAGACAAAATTATTGAATAGATAATTTTGAGGCGCTGGTCTATTGCGGTTTGATATAGTCCTAATTATCATATTTTCATTAACTGACCTTTAAGCGGACCTATTGATGCCCTGAATGCAAACCTGAATTTTGTAGCTAATAACGTTGTTATAACTATATATATATATATTATATATCATATGATATTATATATCTCACATATATATATATATACTAATATGTATATATATATATATTATATATATATATCTATAATTTATATATATATATATATACTATACTAAACTATATATATATATATATATATACTCACCACACCCTGGTAATCCCCTCACGTATATATATAGTATATACTTTCTTGATTAGGCCATTTTCACTTCCCCCGGATGCTTACACCCTTTTATATTAAATTGCCCCCTCTAGCTCGACCCCTCTCATTTTTTTTTTTTTTTTTTTACCTTAAGCCTGGTAAGTCTGCTCCCCCTTACGCAATTTCTAAGTCTAGACCCCCTTTGCACTCTTCTCAACTTTCTGTTTATGAACTTCAAATACGTCAGTTTAACCAACACTGCTTAAACGGCCTCTTACCGTTTACTGCACTCGCACCACACACACACAACACTACACTCGACACACTACACACGAGTAGTTGACTTGTTTCGGGCTATGCGTATCATTCGGCCTTTTCCTGCAATTGTCCCTGTTTTCCTCCAACCACTCTCCCGTATATTATTATTCCTAACCTTTGATATCTTACACAGGTTATTTTCTTTTTAGCATTTTAGAACTAACTAAATGTTCACAAGCTCGTGTATGGAATATTACTCTCACACTCTGTTACAACCCTGTGTTGCATTGAATGTCGAAAGTATAATTACGAAAATTTGTCCAATTTACGTTGATCTACTTTTGGACATATAGTAAATATAATGGATAGCTGAATAACTTAGAAAGTAAAGTCATTTATTAGAGTTATTTCCACTGAAGATTGTATACTTTTGTTTATTATGTCTTTTGTGGCCTCAGCAGTTACCCTCTTATGAGTGCTAGCACTTACCAAAGGAATGTTGCATTGCACTAAAGCCGAGAACAACAGATCCCCAACATGAACATAAGCCTTATATTATACTATTAAGTATAATATATATATATATTATATATATAAATAATATAATTATATATATATATATATTAATATATTATTAATATATTAATATCTATATTATATATATATAATATTAATAAATAATATATAATATATATTATATAGTAATTAGTCCCTGTAATATATATATCAGTATTGCATTGCATTACTTTTTTAGTCCTCCTGGTCCATCTTTCCAATAGAGAGATGATCCATTCACTCGAGGAAACTTAAGTAAATTAAAGTAAATATAGAACAGGTAGAGCCCATGGCCTATCAGACTGTCCAGTCTAAACCACTCCCTACAAAATGCTCTCTGCAATTACAGCACTCTACAGCTTGCTCACCATTTGTTGTACCACAAATCCCTCAATTTGGATAGCCAAAACTATGAATTATATAATTATGAAACCCAACCATCCACATGCATAATTCTAAGTATATGGTCACACCTGCCCTCTAACATTAAAACTACTTATATACATAAATAAACCCGCCAATTGGCTCTTCGTACATATATTTAATATGATAACCCTATCCATATACCATAACGACATATCCCTTCTTAAATGTTGCAACTGATCACACTCAACACTCCTCTGGCAGATATCCAAATTTAACAACCTATTCTGAATGCATGCTTCCTTACATAAAGATGCAGTTGCTTATAAATTTTCTATTTATCCCCTGGTCACCCTGTTTCATGGTCTAACTATGAAAAATTTATGGTCGGTAATATAATAGATGTAAATATTTTGTGAGACTGTATCATGTCCCCTCTGAGAAAACGCCTTTCACAGAAAACATTCTAACTCCTTCAGCATCTCCTCTCGCTTCTTACCCCTCAAACCCGAAATTATCATCCTTGTTGCTTTAACCTCTTCTAGCATTTATCTAAGTCTTTCTTTCAATAAAGGCCCAACTTGTGACAAATACATCTTATTGATGTTACACATGCTATATCCTCTATACTTATATAACTTTCCTTGCTCTTGTAAAACCATTGCGATTTTTATGGTATCATCAGCATTACTTATTAGCTTATTTCTAGTTCTTCCAACACTGATTAGTCTACTTTCAAATTCGCTTTACATAACGAGTATACCTAAATCTTTCTGTTCTTGGTCCACAGACCACAAGATAATATAAAATAAATTTTATTTTGAGTCCGCTAGGTGAAGAACCTCACTTTATACTATAATCTTTGCCCTTATCTGCCCCACCCAAGAGTTAATCAGATCATTTTGAATCTATTATGCTCCTCCTTATTCCTAACTGAGGTGGCCATTTTAGATCATTACTGCAACTTTCGAACCTGCATTAATTCATGGTCTCTAAAATCATTTATATTATAGAGGGACAATAGTGGCCCTACAGTCATGAACCCTGTGGACACTTTCTTCACTAATTTCCCATGATGATATATTCCATTTAGTTGTATCCTACTGATTACTATTTTCGAGCCATCCACTACTTTAACCAACCAGTATCACACTCTCACACTTTACACATGCATAAACTTTTTCACATCAGCCTTAATATGGGGAACGTCTTATCAAAAGCTTTAACTAAAAATAATTATACAATATCAACTGATCTCCTCGGTCGATATGGCAGTCCGTAATGTATTCCAATAAATTCTAAAGGTTGTCTAACATATGACTATACCCTTCAAAGCTGTTATCTTCATAAATATTCTCTCTTACCTTTCTTAACTTTCCAGAAACAATACAACGCTAGAAGATGTTAAGTAACTGGCCTATTAATTTCCCAAATCTTTCCTTACTACTTTCTTATAAATTAGGCACCTACATATGCATTCTTCGTACCGGATTCACCTATATGCACAAATGCTATGATCGCTTTAAAAAATTAAATACGTGCTTGACAATGCTGGTACTCCCTCTTTCAGATTCTACCTATATAATACCACAGGGCTGCAGCTTTACTTGTGTCAATAGATCTAATTAAACGTTTTATATATATAATAATCTGTAAGTTAGTTTGTTTTACATACACACAAGAATATTAGTACTCCAAACTATTATCTAGATCGTCTCAGTAAACCACTTGCGCAAATTAACTCAATTGAAAAGTTGCTCCATATTTACTTATCTTTAGAACTCCACTAAATTTATTCATTCTATTTTAATTTGACATTGTACTATTCTACTTTTAATTTATATAAGAGCTTAAAATGACTTCTTCGGGTCTCTTATTACTTTTCTTGCTATAAATTTATATTCGTCAATCTCTCTTGCCTTTCTTATGATGGTTAAATACATCTATTTTCTCCTATATAATTTTCATAAATCAATCTTCCTATTACTACTTTGAAATATTTAAATACACATCTAGCTTTTCATTATTTTCCTCTCTATCTCTCTATTCCAGCAAACAGAAATAATTAGGTCTATCTCTTCTTTTTTTAACCGCTGAATATTACATTAAAATTTGCTTAAAATGTTCCACTGATAACAGTTTTGGTCTTTTACTCACTTTATCCAGTTTTAATTGTACTCAAGCATGTCCGAAATTGGTATAAAATCGAGCTCATTCGGATCATACTACACTCATACTCACACACACTTTGGGCCAGATATTTATATCATAGTAAATCTAATTATTGTATGGTCACAAGTCTAAATTCTCTCAATCTAACTTCATCACCATTACTTTATCTTAGTTAATATTAAGTTCCAGTAGTGCAATCTATATCTTGGAGTTTCTTGGAACCATCTGGTCACAAGTCCTAGTTATCATTATAAATGAATGCAGACTACTATGGTTCCATATAGACAAGGAAGCCAATGAATGCCTGAAAAATTAAAATCACCCATTTATGATTTTTTTTTTTTTACTGTGGATGCTGTCTCAATTTTTTTCACAATTTCCGTGTCTAATTCCTGACTCTGGCCAGGAGTCTATAAAATGCCCCTTATCGAAAGATTTATTGTTATATAAGAATATCTACCACACTCGATATCAATATCATCAATATTATATATAAGAATATCTACGAAAAAACAAAACAAAAAACATAACCTAGTACTCTTTCGTGAATGCTGGTTATATAATAATAGTGAATATCCTCTATTTAATTCTATTCCTGCAGGATCGTCATAATAATAGTACTCTCCATTAAACCATGCCTCAGTTATGCAATAATGTTCTAGATTCTCATTTATGGTATACTAATCAGCTCATACTTTTTATTCTAAAGGCTATGAAGCATTTGTTGTAAAACCAATTTGATCTCGACATGTACTGTTATTTATATCTATACATCATTTAAATTTTGAGCCTGTAACACATAAGCTTTATTATCTCCCCACTATTATAGTTACCAATCTTGCATATTAATTTGTATAGATTAATACTACCACCTACCCAACTTACCTAGCAACTGCATTCCATAGGTATTTATCATGGGAAATCTGAATTGAGATCTGTGTTTGTGTGAGGGTAGGCCATCAATTAGAAGATGTTGAAACCTAAAATCTGCAAGTGGCTATATTTTGCATTTTACGTGAGAGGATATATAACATGAGCATTGACTATGTTTATATTTTGGCTCAAGTATTAAGATGTTTTTGTATTATGCTGTTTGT
Source organism: Trachelipus rathkii (assembly GCA_015478945.1). Lineage (NCBI taxonomy): Eukaryota > Metazoa > Arthropoda > Malacostraca > Isopoda > Trachelipodidae > Trachelipus > Trachelipus rathkii. The sequence goes on from JABUQX010099603.1 coordinate 21,085, forward strand.
AATATGTTTGTTGAGGGGTTTTTTATGGATGCTACGTTCGAGATGTTACCTAATAAAATTGATTACACGGTGAGGAGGTAGTTGATTTAATCGGTGTCTGTTATGATAGTCTGAAGGATTGTGATGCGTCAAGGTGTTGGAATAAGGATTTGGTAAGCTGATAGCCTGTCTAGTGTTTGTGGATATTAGGTGGGTTTTATTTATCAGGTGTTGAATAGGGAGTATCTTAAATCCCGCCGGTTATGTTCAGAGTCCAGCATTTAGGTTTATTATATGTATTTTTCTACCTTATGAAGAAAGCTGCAAGGGTACCGATGCTGGGAGATGCATAAAGTGAGTTGGTACTAAATAACATTTTGTAGTCAACAGTAGGGATTATTAGTAATTCATTGCTAAATTCATTTTTTGAAAGGGTGTGCAGGTTGTTTCATTTTCCGTTTGCGGAATCAGTTATTTGATGTACGGTATGCATTTTGTAAAGGTGTAATGTATGTCGAATGTGAGACAGAGGAATTTTAGAGTTGAGTTTTGTTGTGGTATTAGATAGTTATTTAGTTTTATTCAAATGAGTATGGAGGGAGGATTGATGTCTGATGATTATGGTTACTGAGGATTTTTCTGGGGAGGCTATCATTCTGTGAAAGGATCATTTCGCATACAATGGTTAAAACTTTTTGGAGACTGAAAAATCCCAATTTCAGGAAAATATTTCAAACCATTTAGAAACTATGGCCATGTAAAGTTTGAGAAAAATCTTGAAAAATGTGAGCAGCATATATTCAAATTAAGATTGCAACTCTTCTAGTTAAGCTAGAACAATGAAAGTGGTGTCATTTTGTAGCATTTTATCAAGGATCCTTTCAATGGTAATAACAGCCATTAATGGGTATGAATAATTGAGTTTTTTTTACCAAATCTACATCAAAATTTGAATTAAATTTTTTTTTATGAGTAGATCATATTTTTAAAATTTTCAATAACAATTTATGCTCAAATACTTTTATATATATATATTAATATTATATATAATTATAAATATTATATAATATATAATATTATAATAATATTATAGTATATATTAATATAAAATATAATCTATATAGTAATATATAATATATATATATTCTAATATCTATATATATATATATATAATTTAAATATAATATTATTTTTTTATTTATTTCACCTACACTTTGTCCCGTCTATGAGCTGGAGGTAAGTGTGCGTACTGCTCACCCCATTCAACACCTACCCCCTTCATACTCTCTCCTCTACCCACCTCCTCCACCCCACTATATCCTCGCCGCACCCTACCTATATATATCCTCTTCCTCCCTCATTCACCCCTCCTCCAGCATCTTCCATTTATTCATCCATCCACTTCACTTCTTGACTCCCTTCCTCTCCTTCTAATCCCTCCGCCTCCAACTTCTACTAACCACTCTACTGTTCCTCAATTCTCCTAAATGCCATTACCACTAACATTCCCTTTCTCCGCTTCTCCACACCAGACCAGTCTCCAATCACATCTCTTCACCTCACCATACCTATACCTAATTACCTCTACTTCCTGCAAACCCTCACAAACCGCTCTCTAACCCCTTCCAATTCATATCACTACTCTTCTACACAATCACCCCTCACAAGTTCACAACCATAACCTTACTGGTACACAGATTTTTCAAACATACTTTCTCTTAACTTTCTGTGATAGATCCTCCACCTTTCACTATTTCTCCAGTACCACTCAAAGCCTCATTCTTTCCTACCTTATGTATATATTCTCATCCTTCATGCCTCCCCCCTTACCCAATCCATTCCCTAAATATCTAACAATCTTTACTTCTTCCAATACTACACATACCCCCTACTCTAACCCTACCCCTCCCCTCCTCCGTCTCCTCGCTAACCACTAACACTTTACTCTACACTGGTATTTAATTTTTGAGCGCACTTTTGTCTACAACATTCTCTCAAACGCTCTTCACCAAATCCTCAGCCCCTTCCCGCGTTCTTCGCTCACATGGAAGTATCATCCGCTAAACAGTATCATGTTCACTTCTTCAACATCCATTCATCCAATTCCACCCCCTCTACCTCCTCACCATTCCTCTGCCAAACACTGATACCAAATAAACACATACCTACTCCAAAACAATATATTGAATATATATTTATTTATATTAATATATCTTAATATTACATAATATATATTATATATATAATATATAATATAATAATAATTATATTATATATCTTATATATATAACATCGTATATATAATCAACAACAAATTTAATATATATATATTAATCTCTATTATATATTATACTTACTTATTATATATTATAATAATATATATATATAATTATATATATATATATATAATATTTCATGTCTGACAATAAGTTATTTCATGAAATAAAGACCTTGTAAATTAAATATTTATATATAGCCCTGTCTATATAAAATATGGGATATTTGAATTAATGCAGTTAAGAAACTATTGTGAACTGTCTAAGTACTAAGGTATATACCAAAAATATGTATTATAACAAAGAGTGAATAATCCCTTGTATCAAGTTTATGTATAGATCTGAGAACGATTGTCGTTCAATAATGAAGTGGTTATAGGAACGATCTAGTCGTTACGTCACTAGAATAGGTCGTTTATTGAGAGCAAAGTGCGTTTGCCGACCAGAGATTTAGGCCCAGTGGTGAGAAGCCTACGTTCCTGCTTATATGATCAACGTGAGAGGGTATATATAATTAATAGTATATATATATATATATAATATTTATATATATATATATACTATATATATATATATATCACGTATATATATTATATATATATATATGTATTATATATATAGCCATATATGATATATTATACTATACTATATATACTATTATATATATATATATATTATTATATATAACTTACAATGGTTTAAAAGTTATATACTATTACCTCACTTATATCATACCTATATATAATATATATATATATATAGTATATATACCTATATACAAAGTCTACAACTAACATATATTATATACCTCACACCCCCTATCTATATATTATATATATACAGTTATATATATATATATATATATATACTATATCTATTAAATATATCAGTCGTATATATGATATATATACCTTATAGTATATATATTAAAATTATTTTTTTTTTTTTTTTAGGGGTATACACAACTTTTATGTTTTTAGTTTATTATTTTATTAGTTTATTACTGGTTACTACATGTTCCTCCAAGGTACTACATAAAATTAAAATTTAATATGCAGCTTAAATATTTTGAAAATTAATTGATAAAAATTTTATAATGTGTCAACATATCTTAGAAATTAATTAATATTAGTTTTTTTCTCATATTCCAATCAATTGGTAACCCAGTTAATAAAAAATACAATTATGCAACTGATCAAATCACTCGTTTTTTTTTAAAAATTTTAATTTCCAAAACATTTTTTTTTCAGATAACTTTTCATAGTCAATTTAAATTTAAATTTGACAAAAAAGTATGTAATGAATTTTAAAACAAAAAAGAAGTAAAGCTTGAATGGAATATAAATAACAATGGCCTAACCTAACTCAACTTTGTCATGTTCTTCCTCCGAAGCTTTTAAGATACATTTTGTTCTGCCCATTTGAATGTGCGAATTGCAGAGAACCACATGGCTTTTCCGCGCCTCAGTTTGATATTCAATGTTAATGGATTTGGATCGACCTTTTATTTGAAATCTTCATTATTTGAACCAATCAACTTTTGAAATGTGTTCGAATATGTATGGTTAAAGTTAATGTTGCTGCATATATATTATGGACTTGCCTATTATTGTCAAAGAACAACGGCATCATTTGAGACTGGAAGTGTCAATGATTGAAGTATCATTTTGATATATAATCTTTTCTATGTTTCCCTGGAAATTATATTCTTCATTTTTTAAGGGAGAGTAAAATATTCTCCCACTATATAAATCAGTAATTGACCTTGATGTGTTATCTTCTTCACAAGCATAGAGATTTCTCAAGCATTCCTGTGTTAAATATTATCGTCAGTGGTTTTATGGAAAGAGAAAGAGTTGTAACTGGCTTTGTTAAATTTATAATAATAGATTTAGTCGAGTTATCAAAATGTGAAGTGGTTTTTGGGCCTTTAATTAATTCACATATCTTTTGGCACTTGTCAATGTGCCTAGTCCGATGAAGGACACAAAATTCATCCCCACCAACCCACGGTATCTAAGGTATTAATGGATACGATTCGGGGAATCGATCCATAGACCCTCGTTTGTTTGCTAAATGAAGCTATTTTTGCCAATTACTATTACCCCACAACCCCATCCTTCGCTACAAAGCTTAGTAATATACTTTTTTTATTCATCGCTTGTGTGTTATTAAGCATCAAAATATTTTTAAAAAGCATTATTTCATTCCGCTTATCGCATCATTATATTGTCTTCACACTACATATTTATATCATATTTAACTCATAAAACAGTTAGAGAGAATTTTATCTTGTTTTAAACTTTAAAAACTATTTAATTAACATGAAAGGAATTATATAAAAATCTCCCGTTTTCGTTTTAATAAACTAAAAAAATATTATATATATATATATCACACACCCTACCCCACCCATATATTATATATATATATATATATATTATATATATATATATATATATAAATATTATATATATATATATATAAGATATATATATATATATACCTATATATATATTATATATAATACTCTACTATATATATAATATATATATATTACAAAGTATATATATACATATACTATATATATAAACCACACCACACACCCATATATATATATTATCATATATATGATATTATACACTTTCCAATTATTATATACTATATATATATATATATTATATATAGGCAGTTGGCAATATGGGATATATAAATATATACCCCCCCCCCCACACCCCTATTTATAATATATGGAGTATGATTTTATGCGTACGTGTGGTGCATCCACCACCCGTGTCGGAACTTAGTGTTGTCGCTAAAATGAAATATCAGAACTAAATCATTATCAATAATAAACCGTTCGTAAATGGACGTTTTATGACTCGGATAAATCTGCGACTTGCTTTAAGATTTAATTCAATCGAATTAAGAAATAAAGTAATTTATGGTCCGAGCTTGTAAACGTGTTATATCCAGTAAATATTATATATTTATATAATATATACTATATATATATATATATATCCACCTATATTATATATTATATATATATACCATATATATATATATATAATAGCTATATATATATATCACTCCCCCATCACCTACCACTATATATAAGTAATATCTATATAACACAACACCCCCCACCCCCCACACACACACATCCCCCGAAAGAGCACCATAATCTGAACATCCAACGTAAAACTTTGATGCAACGTTTTTCGGACGATGTCTCCATACATCAGGACAAAAACACTTAATAAACATATAAATACATAATACATGTTTATTTTAAATTGAAAAGCATAAAATGGCATAAAAATAAATAACTAAACACACGTCCAATAATATATAATAATACTTAATAATAATAAATATAATATAATAAATATTAAATAATAATAAATCTAATAATAATATAATAATAATAACCATTTGAATACAATAACAATAATTAATATAATAATAATAATAATAATAATATAATAATAATATATTAAACAAAATAATGATAATTAATAATAATATAATAATTAATATAATAATAAATAATAATAAAGTAATCCATAATAGTATATTAATATATAATAATATAAATAATAATATAATAATATAATAATAATAAATAATAATAATATAAAAAATACTATAATAAATATAATAATAAATAAACTGGTTGAAGATGTCCATTACAGCATATAGCGTGCTCCTTTCAAATTATTAATTTGTTTCGAAAAGAAGCCAGAACGATATATCTCCATATATATATATATATATATATATATATATATATTTATACCCTATATATATATTATATATTATTTATATATAATTATAAATATATTATATATCTATATATATTACCTATATATATATATATTATATATATTAATATAATATATATACCTATGACGTCATAATTAATTTTTTAGTGTTAATGTTTATTAATACAAATAACTATCAGAGAGACACCTAACATTAATTATGTTTAACGATTAACGCATTCTAAATCTTCAGATTTTTATATATTGCAATGCCATAAAAAACTCATTAATGAATTTGTGACTATCGATTATTCAAATCTATTTATAAAAGAAAACCGTAACTAAACCTACGACCACCCAAAAATAGTAGGCTCGTTCTCCCCCACGAATCATA
>JABUQX010099603.1:30000-39410 GCA_015478945.1 Trachelipus rathkii
CCAGCTCTACTCTGCCCACGCTTCACACGGCCTCATTCTTCTCCGCCCGGTCGTCTGGCTACTCGACGGGCGTCCTAGTCTACCGCTACGGCCGCTTCCCGTGCGCGCCTCGCCTGCCTCTCTCTCACCGCACACACACACTACCTCCACTCTCTACTGGACCAGAGCTTGTACATATATAACCGGGGTCATATCCCCCATCGTTACTAGCTGACGTTACCGTATTATTTATTTTTTATACTGATCCTAAGAGTATACGTATCCGCGCTATATTTGATTATTTCTCTATCTCTAATAAGTCCTATATATAGTAACTGTAGTTAACTATATATATACGCATGCGCAGTAACCATAGTTATAGTATAATTAGGACGGTTTGTAAACTAACCTCACCCTACGTTATAAGGGTTCACTACTATACTCTACTCACTCACCCACGGTACTGATATATGCTATGCTACTACGGTTATACTACACTTATGTATATGGCTTCTGATCTGTATCCAAAACTTACTGGCTTTTCGCAACCACGCGCACTTAAACTCGAAAAGTTTCACATTTGTATCTGATAACAAACCATTGCATAGCGCTTCCCGGAGTGTGCCTCGGTGATTCACTCTTCTCTCTCGTTCGGCCAGTCTCTCACTCCTCGGCCTGCGTTGTTCTGCTGGGCCTCGTGCGTTCTGCCGCCACGCGTCCACTCCGTTCAGTATCGGGCGTCTGGCGAAGGTCAGCATGCGCGCGGCGCTCGGTGCGCCCTCTCCCCTCGGGGGCTTTCTGCCGACGGGCACGCGCACCGAGTTCTTGGGTAATGCTGCCAGCAGCTGTATCATACCCTGTGCTGTCGCCCGGGGCCTTTTGCGCTCACTGCCTCATCGCTCGTCTATGCGTCTATGCGCTTCGCGGCGAGTGAGAGTTATTTCTCTCGCGACGCGCGAGACGAGCCGTCGCCGCGTGCTGATGCAGCCACACGTTCCTCGTTGGCGTAATGAACGCATCCACGCGGGAGAGGCGACACAACACGGATCGAGGCCGCGAGCTCGCTCGCGCCTTGACCTCCCCAAAAGTACAAGATACGCAGACTCTAAACCTATGAACGAGGTGGCTCTTGTTCCAATAGGAATTGCTAGGACCGCCTATTGAATCACCACGCTACTGAGTTCACACGCACTGCGGTCACACGAGGGCGTGCCGGCTCCTCGACGGCACTGTCGGGCGCGCGCTCCTGCGCTCGGCTCTTACCCGCGCAGGGTCACGCCTGCGGTGATGTGTACTCTTCTCGCGAATCCGTGGTGAAGGAGGAGCGCGACCTGATCTTTCGCACGCTCCGCAGTATTCTTTATTCTTTTAGAGGCTGTGTCAGCTCAGAGACGCTCACTTATTATCATCTTGTTATCTCTCTGACAACGTCCGGTAGAGCTCATACACTTGTAGAGGACACACACACTACTCACACTCTTCCGGATTCTCTATGACTCTCCCACGCTCTACACATTATGCTGAGTGAGACGTGCTATCTTGTCTGTTAGCACCGCAGGAGCGCGCGTGTATCGCATGACGCCGTGTCCGGACGTCGCTCTCCACTCTCTGCAGCTACAGCTAGCCACCACATCTTCTAACGATGAGCTCCGCGTGTGAGTGTGAGTCGAAGTACACAACACTGAGAGCGTGTCTGAGTGTCTACCTCACTCTCGCAGCTCATCTCTCTCTGCGCGTAGTCGTGTGCCCTACGAAGCAACACTTAATACTCGGCGGTGGCCAGCCATACGGATACACATGAGCGTATTGGTCTCCAGTCCACCCACTCGCGCCGCTCTGCCGCTCGCTTCTCTTTGCCCTGCAGACCCCAGACCTGGGCACTACGCGGAGAATCGCCGTGGCTCGACGGACACATCCTGTCCTGACATAGGGCGATGCTTATTATGAGAGCCTAGTTTGAATCAGAGCACCTCTTCTCACTAATGTTGCTAGAATGTCGCGGTATGCCTTTTTCGCTTTGCGTGGGTCTAGAGGTGGTACACGCTTGGCATGAGGGCGTTCGCGAGGGCACACTCTGCGACTCGCGTCACGAGCGTATGGCTCCTCCTGCGTAACCGCCCTCGCACACGCATCCCTCACTCCCGCGCATCTTTATCTGCCGGTGATCCGAACTCTGTCCTTATCTATTCGGAGAGTGCGATCGTAGCGTCCGCTGGTCCGGCGTGCTGCGTATTTAAGATTGTCGTGGCGCCGATCTCCATCTAACCGTTGTGCGTGTCATTGTTCTACCCAGTGTCAGGCATTCCTCTCTACATTTAGGCGCGGTCTTTTAGGTCACGACCACTTTTGTTGGTCCGGAGTGCACGTCCGCCGCGTCCTTCCCTTCCCGGCTGCACTCTTTTATCGACAGGTGCATCTCTCTCGCTACCCGGAGATATAGACCGCGCACGCGCGCCGAGTCGAGAGGCTCTCTGCGCAGAGTGGCGCGCGTCCGCGCTCTGTTATTAATCCTGCTCGCGAGCGAGCTCATCGCCGGGTTCGGATGTCTCATGCACTCGAGTGCGTCGAGCGCCGCGGCCGGTCTCACTCTCACAGCTCCACGCGCGTGGAGTTCCTAGACGGACGCGGAAGATGAAGGCGTTCGTCGCTACTGTTGCGCACGCGGGCCGTGGAGACTTCCCGAGAGCGCGAGAGCCGCGCCGCTCTACCCTGAAGACCTGACGGTCGTTCCCCGCTGCGGGCGTTGGCGGCTCTCTTTGGAAGTTCTCCCGCCTCGGCTCTATCTGGTCTGTTTTGTATGAGAATGTCCCGGATCAAATACCGGTATGCACTGTCGGAGCTGGCCACTCTGTACAGCACGCGAGTCCCTCTCGCGGGAGAGGAGGTGGTAGGGAGGGGGAGACTCACACCTGTGACAGCTCGTCCTCTCGCACTGCACGCGTACTATACACTCTCGCACGCTCGCGCTCATCACTCTGAGTGCGTATACAACAATATACGGATCGCGCACTAGCGCCCCTGGCACTCGCCTGTCGTCTCACTCTTTGCGCGCTCTGCCCGAGGCCGCGGATTCGCTTGTGCTTGTCTGCTCTGGATGGGTGCTCACTGGCACAGCCCTGTGCAGGCGATGTAGAGGGCCGCGAACGACTTGCGTCTCGCACTCGCTGAAACCCACGCAGCTCGACCACACGAGAGTCTGACGTGCGAGCTGCGTGCCTTGCCCCGTTCCGCCGCGTGTCGCGTGGATGTGAGCTCCGCTGAGCTGCTCCGCCTCTTCGCGCTGCGCGCAGGGACCCCGAGATCCTCCTCGCCGAGAAGTACGGGTGAGAACCGACAGGACTTTGCCTAGTGGTCCTTCTGCGCGCTGCTGCTCGAGCGATCTCTGCGCTCGACTTGAAGCGAGCCGCTCGAGCGTTGTCCGCTCTGTCGCTCGCTGCGCCTCGTCTCGGTCCGCGTGTGCACACTACGGCCTTGGAGAACTAGAGGTTATCAGTCTCGAGATATCTAGTGTGCTCGCGTCGCAGCTCTTATTGTAACAACGCTTGGCAATATTCCCGTTCTGCGCCCCACTCCGGCCCGTGGATCTATCCTGGGCAGTGAAAGATTCAAACTCAAGGATGTTAATTTTATCAATATATATATATTGTATATTATAGTACCTATATAGTATATAATATAGTAGTATATATAGTATATATATATATATTATATATATATAATATAATTAATTATATATATATCACTAGCTCATCCTAACGCCATATATATTAGCTTGCGAGAGCCGGGCGACGCTTCCGTGGCTGGACACCTGTGGATTCGAGCTTACTGACTCACACACAGACTCGTGGGGTGCTATATATGTCCACAACCACACTAATATGCGTTAGTATATTTTTATATTTATAGTTATATTATGTAGCATATATATATATTAGCTTGGTGAGAGTAACTACCCGGTGAGGTAGTGTGCGAGAATTTACATTACTCTATTAACTAATACTATACACATGAGAGGAGCCGAGCACTATAATATTATATTATCTTGACACTCCGCTGCACTCTATACTCAAGAGAGGCATTGCCAGCGTGATAGGCCCATGGGCGGCGCGCCCGGCTCGTACCTTTATTTCTTGCAGTCTCCACGGCTGTGTCACTCACCCACCGCACGTACGGAGCGCGTTTGCGCTCCTCCTCACCCGGGTTGGTTCGTGGACTCTCCTAACTTATTATCTTATTTGCGAGAGCGAGAACATCACGACTGATAATTCGATCTCCTCATCCTCTCACCGTTCTATATTATGTTCCTCGCTCAGTGTGCTGTGTTAGTATGACATTCCGGAGCAGCGGCTCACTCGCTGCTAGAGCTAGGAGGAGTGTGCTCAGTGAGTCGTCGTAGAGGCTCAGCTTCACACTGCTGCACTGAGAGACCACAGCACGCTATCCGTATTCTACCCTGCCATTAGAGGTGATAAGATTTTCTAATAGAATATTAGTGAGTCCAAATGTTATTTAGCGTGGCAATTGATATTCGATTTCACCCTTTTGCCTATTATATAGTTAAAATTGTGTTAAGGATGTAGTATTATTCGAGTAAAATTTTCTTCTGTGTAAATCTTTTTAATGTATGAGAGGGGTCATGTTAATGTCAATAGTAAAATGGTTATTGTGTGGCAACGAACTGTAGATGTGAGGGCAAGAATTTAGGTTGGTGTCCAGTGGTCATGGTCATTTTTTGTGTTGGTACATGTCTAGACGGGTTTAAAAGGGGTCCCCCCCAAAAATTGGTTTTTGGGGGTTTTCTCATGGAATGAATAACGAAAGTTTAACAATGAAGGCAAGGTAAATTTACTACAACACATTGGAGTAGATCCCCGTGCTAAAGGCGGGTCCGGATTTATGTTAGGTCGTAAGAATAGTCTTTAGGGGTAAAATTCCTGAAGGGCGAGTTTAATATTATTGAAGTAAGATGGTCATTGTTAAAATTATTTAAGAGGAAATTAGTATGGTTAATGAAAGAGTTGTTTGACAACCATTATCACCAGGTTGGATAAAGATTTTTTTTGCTGTTTAGGCCACGTTGTATAATGAAATGAGGGTGAGAAAGTTTGTTAAAAATAGAGAAACGGTAATTACAAATTCGGATTGTAGTAAAGAGGGAGAGCATATTCTTAGAGGCTCTGAGAAATAAGCGAAGAAAGTGTATTTCCTATTTTATGTTTGGGTTGAAATGGGAATGAAAAGCAATGTATTGTAGCCTTGGGTTGTAAGTAGGGTTTGCGGTAAACGAGTTGGAAAGGGTAGAGAGTTTATTGGACCAGGTTTATAAGAACATCATACCGGAAGGTAGGTAAATTAAATTTTTTAAGATTACCTCTTCGTTAGGGGTTAACTCACGCTCCGCTTGCCCACGCCTGAATCAAGTATAATTAATGTGGCTTAATGTTTTTGGAAGGAACTAGAACATTGCAAAAATGTCATCCATTATCCGTACCCCAAGTAACATTGTGAGAATGTGGTAAGGGAATATAGATAAATTTCAAAGAAGTTTCCTGAAAATATTACTTAGGACAGGAGAAGGGGGAGAACCCATACTAAGCACCAGAATTTTGTTTCAGAAAAGTGTTATTAAATTCGAAAAAGTGTGTGTTCTAGGGTAAGTATGATTAATTGTTTTAAAGTTTCAAAGGGAAATGGGTAATATGAAATTGTTATCGATCAATAAAACTAGATATTAGTTTAAGGGTTAAAGGGACAGGTACGGAGGTGAAGAGAGTAAAGTTACATCAAAACTTACAAGGGGGTGTTGGAAGTGTGGGTTGATGTTTTTTGTTTTTGAATGGATGAAATCTTCAGAAATTGGTATGGTGTGATGAGTAAGATTGTGGTCTAACAAGAGGGGGAGAGATTGTTCAGCTAGCCAATTTGGCCACCACTCCTACACTCCCCCACGGACCAGCACAGAATCTACATGTTAGAGATGATAGGCTGGAGAGTGGTATTAGGTTTGATGGGTTTTAAGGGTTCATAGAATTTGGATAAGGCCAAAGGGAAGGTTGGCTTTTAAATCATTGGCAGGTGAACATGTCCGAAAGAATGTTTTTTAGTTTCTGGTTATAAGTTAAATTAAAGTTTTTTTTAAAGGGATTTTTAGTGAGGAGGGACTATTTGTTGTTAATCAGAGAGTAGATGTTACATTTAATTGTAAAGATATTCAGTTTACGAGTAAATTTTATTAATTTGTTGGATCTCTACTTATGATATTTGATAATAGAATATATATATGATACAGTGAATCGAAGCTGTGTAAAATTAGAAAGAAGTGTTTTTCTGTTTATTTTAGGGGTTGACAAATCTTATGAATAATTAGTTCTTCCATGAAATCCAGAGAGAGTGAGATTCTTCCTTTGTAAATTAGTTTTAGATTTTTCAGAGTCCACAATAAATTTCGAAATCGCGTCCAAATTTTATAGAGAAAATGAGAGTCCATAACCCAAAATGATATATTTTCGATACCATCGATGTTATGTGTTATTTATGTGTTATTTGAAAGAAAGCTTGTCACCCAAATACTATTATTAATAAATAACATTTAAACTTTGTTGTTAAGTTTTTCTCTTTTGTTTATTGATGATAAAATCTTTTCTTTGATGTACTAAATTGAGTAACTGGGTGAAGGTTTCAAGAGAGTTTGGATTCTGTGTGATACTTGCTTTGAAAATTTTTGAAGTATTTAAAACTTTGGTCCGAAAGCGAGTTAATTTCTTTCTTGATAGTTGAAATTTTGCTAAGAAAGAATTTCCATATGTATATTATATATCAAGAAAAGGGTTTAATTTCATTTGTTATGATTGTCTCACGGCTACCGAGATCTTAGGTATAACTAATTTTTTTAGGCAGTTTTTGATGAAGCTTGAATTTGAATCTTTTAATATTAAATGCAATCATTTGAAATAATGTTTGAGAAATTTTTTCCTAAGTTCGTAGTTAAGATCTGCCTAACGCTGATATCAGGCATATTGGCAATGTATTGTAACGTATCAGCAGATCGCTAACGATTAGATATATAAATAGAAGCCTTTATAATAGAAATGCGTTGTCAATAATTTAGAAGTAAAGTCACTATTTAAGATAATTTTACTTTAAGCACAAATTTTCACGACTATATATATTCTTATGACGATTCCTACAGTAGTTATGTACCAGCTGATCAATTTAATATAAACAATAGAAATTTCAAAAGTAATCTAAATAATTCCTTAGATTTCTATTGTTAATATTAAAATTTTGACAGCAGAAAGTTTAAAAAATAATAATTGCACTCGACAGCATGAAGAACACACCACCCCCCCACATTTTTAAAAAAAAAAAAAAATTTTTTTTTTTTTTTTTTTTTTTATTTTATTTGCTTTAAAGTTTTAAAAAAATATAATATATATTTTGTACTCCTAAAACCAATATAATAAACACTATAATATATTTATATATATAATATATATATATAACCTCCTACTCACTAATCACTACTATATATATCTATAATATAATATAATATATTCATAATAGTATTAAAAATAGATACCCTCAGTAATATTATATTACTAATTCTATATATTTATAGTATATATATATATATATATTTATATATATATATACCCCACCCACCCCTATATATATATATATATATAATATATATATATATATAAATAATATATTATATATATATATATATATTACCCTCTATATTTATTGTGAAGGAAGGGTGCATGGAATCCATTTTTTATTTTTGGGGGTGCGGCCACTGAGAAAAAGATTGCGCCCCCACACACCGCCTACGAGACTCCCATCCACACACCCTCTCTACTACAGCTAAACTAACACTCTACTTTATATATTGCAAACCTCTTTTAACATAAATTGTAAATTTTACTGTAATTTTAATGTTAAATACCCTAAAAAGACTTCATCCTGCATACCCTCACACCCATGAAAAAAAGGTAATTTAAATAAAAAACAAAAAAAAACAAATTTTTGGCCCTAATTTTTTTTTTTAAAAAGTCTTTTTTTTTTAAAAAAACGAAACAGTTTTTTTTTTCATCCTAACCCTATATAGTACTCTATCTCGTACTTAATACTACTATATATATATAATTATATATATAATATATATCTATATATATATATATATCTATATACCTAATATAAACTATATATTTATATATATACCCCCTCCCACCCCCCCCCCATTATATATTATAATTATATATATTATATATTACTAATTAAACTCCTGTGTCCTTTCTCTAACGCAAACTCTTATCCCTCACTAGACTTTAATAGCCCTCACCATTGCCCGCTTACCCTAATGGATTTTGTAAGCCCTAGTTCGCACCACCTAAAAACTAAGGATTATATAAGCCCAACTAAACAAGACAAAACCTATATCTAATGGATCATGGAAGCCGCTCCAGAAGTAGGACCTACAACACACACCATCACACCTGCGCACCTCACTATGCACCGCCCCCCCAAGCCCACTAACTCTAATCAATTATGAAAGGCCACACTCACTCTCGAACACACCCCACACCACCCTGAATATTATATCATAATATATATATATAATATAATAGTATATATATATATATCCCTTATCTTTAAATTATAAATTTCTTCATATAATATACTATTACTATATATATATATATATATATATAATATATATATAGCTTGTAATAAAAATCTAAACTTCACGTAGGGTTTAAGACATGTGATTTTAACTTTAGTTGACATCTTTCGTCATTAGAAGTATAACCCCCTACAAAAAATTGTAAACTATTTCGCTTAAACATTTTGCGACTAACCTTCCATTTAGCACGTAAAAGACGCACTGCTTTTGTGTCTTTGTAAAATAAATGCAATGAAATACTATAGGGAGTTGTCAAGTACAATACATTATCATTCATAAATATGTATTAAATAAAAACATAGATTACTAATTAAAAATCACTATAATATTTTAATGTTATGGAAACACTCATGTGTAATAGATCCATCCCCTAAAATTCATAGTGGTGAATGGAACACTCCATGTGAAACTCCATCCCCCGATCCTATACTATTCATCATTTTAAAATGGAGTAAATAAATCTTAAATTTTAAGTTCGCTACAGCACTATGCCATACGTCCCCCCACCCTCATCCATCCCATCCCTATGAGGTCAAAAACGGCCAACCCAATAGGTTGGCCCATTGTTTGTTTATTAACAATGGAATATTTCCCCAATACCAGCCTTTTCGATATAGGGAATCACCGATATAGAAGTTATCGATTCTCATTTTGGGAGCTCCTTGAAAAATGTTTGGCGGCTCAGACGAAAGAATCTCACCTTCCCAGCCCGCTTCCATTTATTAACTAGATCCAGTAAGAAAAA
>JABUQX010099604.1:0-5000 GCA_015478945.1 Trachelipus rathkii
GAGAATTCAAATGGCTCCTTAACTCTAATCGAGACCTCCTTCGGATGAACAAATTTGAAGACTTCATTGATACTCTCCGCTCCCTAGTCCTACCAGAAGATTCTTTATATCGCTTCGACGCGCTCGAATACATTCTGCAATTCAAATGGAATGCCCAAGAAATACTCTCTTTAAGTGCTCTGTCCTTACAAAATTAGTCAAATAATTTATCGACGAACTGAATGAAAAAGACTCCACTCTCACCTTCTCAGACATATTTATAAATGCGACACAACCGCATTTCTTTATACACAAATACCAAGCCATTTGCAAGAATACAAAAGACAATTTGTAAAAGAGTACGAGTACGACCTGCCTCTCCCCAAGCAAATACAAAAGTTCCTTCAAAAGTCCCACGGCCGACTCTACAATCTACCTAACGCAAATACAGACCCTGCAACTCCTCAAATGAACGTCAACCTACTGACTAAAAGTGGAAAATTTTCGAGACTGAAACCTACTACTCAACACATGCAGAAGCAAACTTTTCTTCAAAAAACTCCACCTGCAAGCCAAACTCAACGATCGTTTCCTTCGCATCCTAGCTCAAACCCCGAGCATTCACCTCAAATATGCTACCATTGTGAGCAATCAGGTCACTTCAATAGCCAATGTCCGTTTAATCCATATTGTCATAAATGTTATCAATATCATGTTCGAGGATCCACACCCCTTTGCAAAAATTCCAGATTTCACCCAAGAAACCCAGATTTTAAAGTCAAATACGCTCCAATCACTCCTCAAATCGAAGAAAGCATCAAAAAAGGACTTTGGAAATCAAACGGCATAAACAGAGCCGAATATAAGGTTGTGCGACCTTCCTTCAAATCACCCCCCCAAGAAAAACAATTTCCTCGTTACAGCCAAACAATCAACCAAAATCGCTCCCCTTCTACATCACTGCCCCAGAAAAATTGGAATTCTCAAATAAATCAATTCCAAAATACGCACTTAATCTCCTCAAACATTCAAGGAGATGACCCAAATTACTACATAAATGAAGAAAATCAATATATCCCTTTCTTGAAAGATTACTTCTCAGATCAGCAATATACCCTAGACGCCTACTCTAATTATCAAAAACCAAGTGATTCCCTTCAAGACACAAAAAAAAAATTATATGAAAATGCTCAACAAAATTTTTGGAGCTCTGAGATTTGACCCCAGCACTCCGCTAGATCTCTTCCATTCCCAGAAAATGCATTTCCCAATTTAAAGACATAATAATAATTTTAATGTAGATAGGGATTTCATTATGGTTAATGCGTGCAAATCCTCATATAATTTAGATTCACATAACGATAACCTCAGTAATAATAATAACCACCTGCATGACTTCAATTTAAATTTTGACACTATTAATGATGCTAATAACATTTATAATAATTTTAATAATATTCATTGTATTAATAATAATTCTACTCACACTTATTGCACAAATGTTCGAACATCCTCACAACTATTCCATCATGATTTCCTCTTCTCACCCACTCACTCTCATTACCACAATCAACATTCGTAATTGCAACCAAATATTGAAGATATTTTTCCACACTTTCCACATTCGCACATCTCTCTCTCTCACTATCCAAATTCACATATTAACTCTCTCTCTCTCTCTCTCTCTCTCTCTCTCTCTCTCTCTCTCTCTCCTTCTCTCTCTCTCTGCTCCTCGTCTCTCTCTCTCTCTTTCTCTTTCCTTTCCTCTCTCTCTCCTCCTCTCTCTCTCTCTTCTCTCTCTCTTCTCCTGTCTCTCTCTTCCTCTCCTCCTCTCTCTCCTCCTTCTCTCTCGTCTCTCTCTCTCATCTGCTCTCTCTCAGCATTCTAAGCAACATTTATCAAGTCTTAACCAATTGTTGCAAATACCTTAATGGTTGTACATAGAACTCAGGAATCAAATTCTTCTTCCCTCACATTTAACACAACCTCTTCTTGCCTTAACACCCAATCTCTCCCAGACATACATCGCAATCTAATGACACAGCGGGGTTCAACATATTTCCTAAAAGCTGCAACAACTTTTAAACAAATTGCAAACATGAAACACGCAAAGTTATTTTCTTTAGAGCACCGGATATAACGGTTCTCGGCATGGCAAACTGTCTGTCTTTCCATAGCCTCATATAACCTCAATACACACATACCCTTAAAAACCATGCAACATTTAAACTTGGAATCTATTACAGGTCATGTTTTTTCAGGCATTTTGGCACCATCACTTAAAAATACATCTTGCAAATATCTTATTTCCCCCCAGTCCACCTTTTATGGTTGTCCACGAACATACACTTGGTCGTATTTTTTTTTTTAAATGGCTGATTTCGCTCTCGGCTCGGAAAATCTCTATATGTACACGCTTCTAAATTCTGCCCTTTATCTCAGAAAATTTTAGTGATGGTAATGCTAGACATTGACATAAATAACACTCCAACTTAACACCCTTTACTTACTTAATCTGTTCATTCACATTCCTCACACATAATTTCATCATCCATCACCCTACCATCACCTCAATCACAACAAAATAACTCTACTTTGACTTCTCATAATGATAAAGATATAACTTCCGACTCACTTTCCTCACAAAATAATCTTTCTGTCGACTCTCCTATATTTCTCCCACACACTCTCTCTCTCACACCAAAAATTCCATTCCACCTCTATACTCAGATAATATTTCAATCTCTTGCGACCTTCTTATTGACTCTGAGATTATATATAATCTTTATACTACTTTTACTATTGAATTTCATTCATATTCTAAAACAACCCTTTGTCTTAATGTCTTATCATCTGCTAATACATCCCCTCAGAAAACAGTTTTATTAACCAACAACACTTATATAAATAATTATCTTTAAGCCGGTAATATTCTTAGCACATGCAATAAAGGACAAATATTAATAGATATTATAAATTTAAGCGCTTCCTCACAAACATTATAAAAGAACACTCTCATCTCCACTTCAAATCCAATCATAATTTTAGATTATTAGATTATTCATACACATCTCACTACCTTTAGTACAGGCCTCTCCAAAACACAACTCTTATCCGCCTATAAAGAAATTCTCTCTTCCTCCATAAAAGATATTTCTCAAGAGGACACTCTTTTACATGACCCCAATTTGTTTGATCAATTATTACAACTTCTTCTCTCATATAAAGACGTCATTGCTCTCGACGATGACAAATCTCCATCTGCCCTTTACAGAAATTCTCTCTTCAACTAAAGCCAGACGCCCCTAAAGTATTATATCTTCCACAATACCGCCTTCCACACAAATATCTCACACATATAGATGAATGGGTCACAAATTCTCTCCAAAAAGGTTACATAAAATCAATCTCTTCTCCACACAGTTCTCCCCTCCTTGTAATTCCCAAAAAGAACTCTTCCCGTCCCAGACTAGTGGCCGATTACGGGCATATAAACTCTCACTCAGCTTTAGATCGATATCCTCTACCATGCATAAACGATCTCCTCAACACATTGGGTAAAAACTCCCTCTTTTCCACAGTAAACCTCCTTGATGCTTATCACGCACTAGAAATTGAGAAGGAATCACAACAATATCTGGTATTTTGCACTCCAAAGGGACAATTTTGCCCCACCTGATTAAATTCAGCTCTCTCCGAACCTCTCTTAGGCACAGCTTGCAGAGTATTTCTTGATGATGTTTTAATCATTAGTCAATCAATATCATCTCACTTTCAAAATATCACTAAAGTTTTTGACTTTTCGGAAAAAAACCGTTGCATTAAACTAATGTCACTTTCTCCGAACAAGTGTTCTTTTCCTTGGCTTTCGCATTTTAAATAACGGCATCAGTCCTGACACTGCCAAATTACAAACACTTCAATCCTTCACACCTCCCACAAATGTTGCGGAAACACGCTCACTCATGGGCTTTTTAAATTATTTCAATCATCTAGTGAAAGATTTTGCAATAATCGCAAAGCCAATGACATCTCTTTTACGCAAAAATGCAGAGTTTATTTGAAATCCAGAACAACAACAAGCATTTGACACTTAAGCAAGCTTTACTTCTCCATCCACAATTGGCTTTTCCTGACTACAACAAACCCTTTTTCGTTAACACAGACGCATCACAAAAGGGCCTTGGAGCCGTTCTTTATCAACACAACCAAAATGGCAAAGAAATACCACTTTCTTTTGTAAGTCGCTCTCTCTCTAAAGCGGAAACAAATTACAGTACACTAGAACAGGAAGCTCTAGCAATAGTATTCGCTTTATCCAAATTCAAGAACACAATTCTTGGATATCCTCTCACCATTATAACTGACAACCAACCATTAACCCACCTCTTTAAACACAAACAACTCACGGGTCGACTGGAACGCTGGAACATATTTATTCAAAGTTTCAACCCACAAATACAATACAAAGCTGGCAAACTTAATCCAATTCCCACTTCTCAGTAGCACAGCCACCCCACTTCCCACCCCCTCTCCACCACAAATTACACACCAATTTGTTACTCACCTCGCACGCCCACAAAAATCTTTTCTTCTCATACCTGAAACTTTCACTACAGAACAAGCAAAGTGCCCTCGGTTAGGACCCCTTTACAAACGTATCAAACTCTCTGAATCATCCACAACATCACCCCCTCATCCCTCATCTCCACATGTGATTATCCAAGACGTTTTATACTATAAAACTCCCACTGGTCGGCACTTACTTGAAGTGCCAGACTCTATGATATACTCGGTAATCGAACACAACCATTCAACTCTAGCTTCAGGTCACTTTGGCTCTGAAAGAACACAACACCGCTTACAAGAACGATACACCTTCCCCAAATTACATACTCGCATTAAACAATTTTGTGCCAATTGCGATTCGTGCAATAGAGTCAAAGGCACAGTTCCCAAACTCGCTCCCATAAAAGAATATCCTCTAGGAATCGAACCATTCTCAAGGATACACTGCAACA
>JABUQX010099605.1:0-10000 GCA_015478945.1 Trachelipus rathkii
GTTGTACTTCGTTCCATTTCGTTTGGGTGTTTGCTCGTTTCGCATTTATCGTGGTAACTTTCGCGCGCCTTCGTGGATCGGCACCAGTGTTATATACAAAGTAATAAAACAAAAGTAATATCTATTTTTGACCTATATCACACAACTACATATTAAAATAATTAAATGAATTTAAAAGTTTCGTAGTTAAAGATATTAAACTAAACATTCTTTTGAATAAGCTCTAAGGTTAAATGACAGAACATTAGCAGTTCTCCATTTTCAGGAGATAACATTTTTTGTGGCTTCATAAATATTTCCTCCTGTTCAAAATTTTCACTTTCGACTGATGACGATGGTGGAGCTGAAAGGTATTTATTGCTAGTTTTTCAAATTCATAAAACTATTTCCAGAGTTTTCCACCCATTCTAGGAATTTGTTTGTCTTCACAGGTCAAAGTAGGCAAACATATATTTATTTATTTCTTGATGTAATTCCGTATGTAGCCTTTTACTTTTATGTACAATAATCACATCGTCAGAAGAATGGGACTTTCTTTTTTCACTCTCACTTTCTTTTCTGTATGACGATTTTGATGCCACAATTTCTTTAAAACAATCCATTAAAGAAGTGAAAATGGAACCTTCAGCTTCACTTTCCCCACTACGTGAATCATCGTCAGCAGAAGAGTCAGGAGCTAAATTTTCATGCATTTCTTTCCATGCCTCAACGACCATATTTTTTACTGATTCATCTGATTCATGTTGAAAAATTAGCTTGAATCGCAGATTTATCACATAGAAACTTAGAAAGTCTTTTTTCTACTGATTTCTTAAGCTCTTCAACGAGTGTAATTATTCCACCGAAGCTTTTGCTTTTAATTTTATTTAAATAAAAATAGATTTATTGCTAAAATGGAAGGGATCACTTGAGCGACTGTTACTTCACTTTTAATGCTTGTTTTAGTGATGTTGTCAAATGGCTCAAGTAAAAGGAATAATTTTGCCACTGAAAATCAGTCAACATTTTCTGATTGCATTCAGCAGCGTATATGGATAGGGGAACTTTTTGTTCAAACAATCTTTTAAGCATGTCATAAGTTCTGTTCCAGCGTGTAGAAACGTCTTGAATTAATTTATGCTGTTTGACATTCAGCTGCATCTGTAAAGTTTTAAGCTTTGCAGCTGCCGTTGGTGAATGGTGAAAATGAGAGGATATGCTTCTGCAAGTAAATAAAATATCTTCAACAGACTTCTGATATAATATTGAATCGTGAATGCATAGTTGCAACATGTGAATAAAACATGAAATTGATAGCAAGCCACTCTCCCTTATACCAGCTACCATGTTTGGTCCATTATACCGTATCACTAAGTGAATTCTATTTTGTAGAATATTGAAAGAAGAAAATGTCAAAGGCCCTTATAGGATCTGACAAATGACAAGATTTTGCCATATTGGCTACAAAATTTTGCCTATATTTTTATTTTTTTGGAAAATAAGTTTCTAAATTTCAATTTTAAATTGGAAAATAACTTACCTATGTTGACGTAATTTGTAACATAAAGCTCCAATAATTCAATTTGAATAGTTCGGGAAAAGCCGCACATGAATATTCGGCATTTTGACCGGAATAGGCGAATACCGGATACTTACCGAATATTCAGCACATCCTAATAGAAACATAAATCCCGGCAGCGTAACCGCAGCAAGCAACCGCGCCCACCACAGGCCCAGAGCTACATACCTCCCTCCTAGAAACCCCACCCCGTAGGGTGGGCCATGGGTGTGGCCTCGGGAAAGCCCCCCGGAACTCCGCGTCCAGTCCCAAAGATGGAAAATAAAAGCCGTGCACCACACGGATAAGACGCGAAGCCCAAGATTATGCGCCCAAGTGCAGGACAGCCTCCTCACAGGTTAGGGCAAGGTTCGGGACCCCTACAATAGGCGGCCCGGAGAAAGGCAACAAAAACCGGTTTTTAACCTGTACCCTCACCCACGTAGGAAGGAGGGCAAGATGGGCAAATGACACACACACACACAGAGACAACAGCCCGGTAGCCACCAGGAAGCAGGGGAATGGGGAGAGAATGATCAGGGATACGTAGGGTAGTACGTACAGAAACGGAGGAGAAGGGACAGAAACTGAGGAAGGGAAGGGTAACGGAAGAGAGAATAAAAATAATAATAATAATAATAATAATAATAATAATAATAATAATAATAATAATAATAATAATAATAATAATAATAATAATAATAAATAATAATGAAAAAAAGGGAATAGATGGAAAGGAGGAACCACAAAAGGGGGAAAAATCAACGAAAAACAAAAACGTACAACCACTTCGCAGATACCATTCGGAAAGGTATCTGAGCCCCCCCACCCCGACAAGGTGGGGTACGTTAACGGGGGGGATGTAATAACATTAATCTCAACGATAAGGAAGCATTTTGAACCATCTTCAAATGAAAATGATGACGGTTTTAAAAAGAATGAAAGATGTAGTAAAACTAGAGCTAGAAAAACCTTTGGTTCTGTGGAAATTAATGAACCTTCATACTATTGCAACTTACTTTATATCCCCGTTATTAAGGCAAGTTTTTGTTGTAACGTGTTGAAAAGTTAAAATCGTCACTTTGAGTTGCAGTTAAAACTTCAATCCGAACAGTCTATTAATTCGCCACCCATTAAAAGAAAAAAAACGAAATCTATAGAACCAACACCTACAAATAAATCAATAACAGTTCACTGGAAGAATTTCTACAGTCCGGTAGTGATGAAGAAACACACGCATTCCCAAAAGATGTAGTGCAAATGATTGAAAGCTATCACCAAGAAAAACTAATAGATACAAATGATGATCCTAAATTAGTGGAAAGTTAAGCAAAATGTTTACCCACGCTTAAGTAAATTTGCAAGGAAATACTTGGCCTATCCTTTAACTACTATTCCAAGTGAGTATTGCAATGCTGGGCTAATATATGATGAAAAACACTCTCAGCAGAAAGGCAGAAAAATTTATGTTTCTCACGCACAACCTTCATATATTTGAATTTCAATACTAGTGCAAAAAGTATTTAATCCATTGTAAATTCTCTTTCATTGAGGTCGGAAGTTGATGAAAGAGGTTCGTGGGGTGCATTTGAGTTGGGTCCCCATCCCGTACCCTGGTAACAATTATATTAATAGATTGTGGCTAAATATATATACGGTATATATATATACCGTAAACAGGGGCAACTTTGCCACTGGGGGTAACTTTGCCACCATTTTACCTAACCTAATTTTTCTCAAAAAAAAAAAAATTCTTAAATAGTAGGAATTTCATATTCTGGAATTAAATAATAGAGATATAAATGAACAAAAAAATTTAAATAAACCTTTTAAAATATTAATGTTTTATATTTTTAAATATTAGGCCTAAATATTTTTTAAAAACCCCAAAAATTTAAGGGTCACCAACTGCCCACCCCCCAAAAAACTGGTTAGTCAAAAAATTATTTTGCATTGTGTGTTTGTTTAAGGTACGTTAGTACACACTGCATACAGAAGGGGAAATGACTGTGAATAACAGTATTCAAGAAAATTGAAGAATTGTAAAAATAGTCACTTTTGGGGTAACTTTGCCATAGGGTGGTAAAGTAACCCCCACGTCTTTTTTGGTTATTTTTGAGTTTATTTAAATAAAAGAATTGATAGTAATAATCACAGAAGTAGAGGGATGCTGGAACGGGGGGTTCACTCTTTTCTGGGGTGTTTTCCAGGCCCTACCTGCGGGGGCTACTTTTCATGTCTGCTGTTTTGTTCTGGGGGGCTTCCCCCCAGGTTGCCCCCTATTCCTGTACATTCGCCATGTATGTGTGTGAGTGTATTTTAAGCCTAACCATATGCTACTGTTCTTTCATGACCGTTTTTCCCCCTACCCCCCTTTGTTCTCCCCCTATGCCCCTTCTTCTATCCTATGACGTCATCACTCAGAAGTGGATCAATGCTAGAACTGGGTTCCATGACCCCCTCAGCGTCTTTCCTGAGGCATTTTCCAGGCCCTCCCTGGTGTGAGCTACCTTCCTGGATACTTTTCATGTCTGGCGTTTTAACCTGGGGGGATGCACCCCAGGGGGTCCCTTATTCCTGTACATTCGCCATGTACGAGATCGCAACATTTAGGGTGGGAGAGTTTGATATCATCAATGTACCAAAGGAAAACAGTGAAACTACTGTTCCTTTCATAGACATAATCCAAGACAAGAAAGGTAAAAACAAAGACCTGGCATACCAGGTCCAGTTCTTGAAACCTATGAGTACCAAAAAGAAAATTTTTGAAGTCATTCCTGATGATATTCATTGGGTTTTGGCAAATATAATTTGCAAAATAAGATTACCCCATCCAATTTTAAATGAATATGAAGAATGGGTGTTCCCTTCTTTCCCCTTTCCAGTTTAGATTGTAATTCTTAAGAAAAAGTTAGTAGTTTTAAGGAAAAAAATTAGTTTTAATGAAAAAAAAAAGAAAAAAAAGGAAAAATATTAGTTTTAAGAAATTTTTATTGTTTAAAAAGGAAATATATAAGTTTCAAAATACTTGGGAACAAAGTCCCTTACTTTAATGTATAAAAAAACCTTGAAAAAAATGGGAAAAAATACCAGTGGGCAAAGTTGCCCCCGAAATTTTCACAAAAAAGGAGAAAAAATATATTTATGTCAAAGTTTTATGAAAATAATTTACTTGAAAATCTTTGAAAGACTCATAGCAAAGCTGCCCCACAATATAAAGTCCTTATCTAAAATTTAACCTATTGAAAGTTACATATGAAATAAACGTGGCAAAGTAACCCCGACCTGTGGTCTAACTTTGCCACCCTCAAATTTGACCATATAAAAAAAACATACTGAAGAATGCTTTTAGGTAAGTGAAGTACAAATGCAGATCTGTATTTTAAGCATTTAATATGTTAAAAAAATTAATAATTTTTTTCAGGATTTATGCGGAAAAAAAAAATATATATATATATATATATATATATATATATATATATATATATATATATATATATATATATATATATATATATATATATATATATATATATATATATATATAGTATATATATATATATATATTTATAATATATATATATATATATATAACATATAATAACAATATAATATATATATATACTATATATATATATAATATATATATGTATATATATATATATACCCTATTCACGTAATTGCTATCTAAAATCCGGACGAAATATCGAACCCTAGTCCTTACCGTGTGACTCTGTCGTCCCTACCATTACGCCATAGAAGTTAAGCTAAGCTATTTATTAAGTTTAAAACACAGCAAAGCATAAATAATTACTTGCCTTCCAGGTCGTAAGAAGAGCTGAATCAACATATCGGGACGATTTGTAGCTCCAAGAACAAAAACATCCGATGAAGAAGCAACCCCATCAATTTCGGCTAAAGAGCCGAAACTATTCTTTAAAATTATATATATATATATATATATATATATATATATATATATATATATATATATATATATATATATATATATATATATATACTAATAATATATATATATATATATATATATATATATATATATATATATATATATATATATATATATATATATATATATATTTCTAAAAATATATATATATATATATATATATATATATATATATATATCAGGGTTCACACTGAAATTTTGAATTTGAATACCCTGACTTTCCCTGACCATATCTGCAAATTTTGCGTATAAAATATCTATTAATCATTATTGCAGCCTATTTACTCATTTCATACATTAAATTATTGAAAATTTACTTTAGAAATTGTTCATCATCATGTGGATGAATTTAAAAAAAAAATTAATTGTCACTTTTTTGTTTCACATATTTATTCCAAAGCCAACGCACTCCTTTTTTATTTTTTCCCAAAGTAAACAGTTTTATTTAAACAAAAAAAAAAAAATTAAAGCTTACATTAATAGCCTTGGTGAATAACGTCCACTGTGATCACAAAGTTCTAAATGGGAGATTTAGGTTCTTTTCTTCTCCAAGCATCTGAATTTTGATTTTATAGCGTCTACTTCTGTCAAAGCTTTTCAGTTTTAACATCTATCTCTGCTCTTCTAAGTTTATTGATCTGTATGGATAATTTTCTTTTTTCAACCTTTTTGTTTTCTTCTTCTTTTTGGTTCTGTTTTGACTCTTTGAGATGTTCTTCATATCTCCTATGGGCAGCTCTTACATTTGTCAACATTTTTTGAGTGATAGGAACTTTATAAATCTCATGAGATCTTATAGCATTGCGCGCTGTTCTTTGAGAAATCAGACTATGTCTTTCCAGATTTCCACTAAAATTACTTTATTTACAGAAAACCCACCTTCCACTGTCGTTTCTATGCGAAAATATCAGTCTAATTTAATAATTTGCCACAATTCCGCATAACATTGATTCCCAGGTACTATAGAAGAAAAAAAACTCATCAAGTCTCTTAAAAGGACAATCACCATCCATATTTTGAATTTTTAATTCAAGGGTAGAATGAGCTTCACTGCAAAGTAGAGTGATTATGCTTTTGCTTTCTCAGCAACAGAATCTGTGATTCGGTTATTGGTGTACAATGCCTCTAGCAATAAATCAAATCTTTGTTTCCCTTGTTCTGGCTGATGAAAAATTATACTAGGATCCAATCGGTTGAGTATGATTAGAAGTTGATGGAATGGCATAATTTTCAGTGCACACACTTTCACTAATATTTGCATTATTAGAACACGTAACGAAAAAGTTTTTCAATGATGGTTGGTCCTGCTGAGTTTTGATTAAATTCAAATGAGTTTTCCCTCTTGAATGGGAAACTACGGCTTGGCGTCCCATGTTAGATAGATCAAAGTTCTTTTTACATACTTTACAGTATGCCTTGGAACTATCAGGTCCTTTACCCAACCACCCAATAAACTGTGGGTTCAGTTTAACGTCCAACCACTGGTCGTTAAAGTTAGTTTTTTTGTTTGAAATTTTATAAATAAATAATAAATACTTTCAACTGCACAAAAATCCAAAATCACTTCGTCAATCCTAAAAAAAAAACTCAAAAAGGATAAATCCCTAAAAAGAAAAAGATATAAACAGATTAAGTCATAAGTCATACAGTATAAAACACATCCATATACCAATCACCTTCAATCGGAAGGATGAACTTGGAACAACCTCTACGGACAGAATAGGAAGAGTAGTAGGTAATAGTGAACTAAAAATAGAAAGAAACCGAATAGAAGTAGATTTAGGGAATGTCGTTCCTCACCCATCCTTTTCATTCACTTATAAAATACATCCCTCATTCCACAATTATACAGTAAGGAAAAAAAATATATCAAAAATATGTAACTTGGTCCATGGATCATTCTTCATATGTTTTGAAATTTTAAAATTTCTCTGACTTTTTTGGAATTTCCCTGACTTTCTGCATATCTTAAAACGTTTCCTTGACCTTCCTTGACGATTTTTTCCCCCTGACTTTCCAGAAAGTGTGAACCCTGTAAATATGGTGCAATCCATGTGAGATTAAAGAGGTTAAGTGCGTTTTTGGGGTCGACCATTTCCAATTTTGTTTTAATTTGGTATGGTAATTGGTATTTGTACCAGTAATTAAAATCTTAAATTTCAGCGAAATCGGTTGAGGGAGTCAGAAGATATGAACCCCCTAATTTTTTGTTAATTACATTTTGGGCACACTCCCATGATATAATTTTTTTCCTATCTTCTCTCATGAATGTAGTAGAGACATGCGCTTTAGTTCACTTTAAAGAGAATGAAGAGCTCTTTTAATAAGATAATTATGTTGAAAAGCTCTACTCTGAAGAGAAAACCAATTTTTCAGAAGTTAAACATATTTTCAAAAAATAATGCTCCAGAAAGCAACATATATTCATCTAGTTTTAGGTTCAAATAAAAAAACATTGTTATTTTAAGTCCTTTAAACTGTTATTTGCTGGCCAATACATGTGAGTAAATAAAGTTTTCTTAAATTTACATAATTGGAGGAAATATAATTCAATATTTCAAGGCCAACACAGTATATTTTGCTTATCTTTCCCACCCTTTTCACCTCTTGTATTACATGCACAATACTGATGCAATATATATATTGCATATAATAAATACAAATAAAAGAAAAGCTGAAAATCTTGGATTTTTGATGAGGCCCCCACAATATTGATTTGAAACCTGTCTGTGTACAAAATTCCTGTATAAAAATTTTAAATTATTGTTTCCTAACAGTTTGATTTGATAAAATTTAATAAATTTTCTCTTTTTTAACAGAAAAAAATTAAACACATTTTATTGAAATATGTAATTCATTTACATATATATTTCTTAAAAAAATGAGTCCTTATACTCCTAACCTTAGTAATTATAACAAAATATGTTATGACCCACTACGTAGACACAAAAAAGACAATAACAAAGAGTCTTAGAAACATTTCCAAGAGTGTCGCAACCAAATTTGTAAAGTTTAATTTACAAGAAGGTGAATCGATATGCACAGCATGTTTGAACAAGCTGAATCAAGCAACACAATCACCACCAACATTATAGTCTGATTCTGAGAATAATTATGATGCAGATGTTAAACTAGAAGATTTAAACTTGCAATGGTGAATCTTGATGTTACTCCAATAAAAACACCCAAGTTCCATTGATAGGTTTGTACATACACTTCATATTACCTTAGAATGATAGTGTTATATAAAAAGTAGTTCCATAAAATTAAATTCATTAAAATTCTCACAGGCCTATACATATTCTAAAATTTCTTTTCATTTCAACTAAATCTAAGAATTTCCAATCTAAATATTTCATTACAATACTAATAAAATTGTGAAAGAGCTCTCAGCACTGCTACATTGTATTCGCAGCAATAAATATTATATCATCATTTTAACAGATGGAATGAAACTTAAAACTACTACTGATAAGAGAAAAGGATACAAGAAATATAAAAAGGCAGCTGGTAGCCGTAAAAGAAAATTTGAGGAAATTTTAGAGGAAACTTTACTGTTCCCGGTGCATGTGACGCACCTTACTCCCAGTCAATGGGGAAAGAAGGTGGGTGATGATGATAATTATATATATATATATATATATATATATATATATATATATATATATATATATATATATAGGTATATATATATATATATATCTCTATATATAATATATATATATATATATATATATATATATACATATTAGTGATGGGACGATTAATCGTCATCGTCATCAGCAAAATCGTCATCGTCATCGTCATCGGCAAATTTCGCCGATTATTTTGCCGATTACTTGAATAAATATTAAGAATTTTGAATAATATTAAAACTCAATAATAATAATAATAATAATATAATAATAATAATAATAATTATATATATATATATATATATATATATATATATATATATATATATATATATATATATATATATATATATATATATATATATATATATATATATATATATATATATATATATATATATATATCCATTTTTTTTATGGTATGTATGACATTCAATGCCTAATGGTTCGCCTTTCTGTTATCGTTCACCACACTCATCCTCCAGACAGCATATCATATACACGTACTTGTATTACACCCCTCTTTGACAACATCCTACAGACATCCCTATCCATTATATCCATACGTGTAGGGAGAAAAAATTGCCCACATCGGATGTCCTGCGTGTCGTAGAAGGCGACTAAGGGACGGTGGTAGTTTGGTTATTTGCTACTACCACTTATCTTTTGCCAGGAATGCTAATGCATGCCTCAGAGAAGATCGTGATCCTTCGGCGAAAATGTATGAATTGCATCTGTATATGAAATGTCAGAGGAATAAATGTTGAGGAGATGAGGAGATGAGGAGAGGTGATGGATGTATTTAAAAAGGGCAAATTTGATTTGCTCGCTGTGACTGAAACAAAGATGAAAGGAAAA